>NEWO01000455.1:0-10834 GCA_003013225.1 Phalaenopsis aphrodite | reverse complement strand
CTATTAGTGACAGATAAGCAATTTGAATTATATTGTTATGATTAATTCTTGATTTTCTAAAATCTTAGTTCATAGTCGTAATATTTCTCCCTGTGGGATCGATATCTAGGACTCCATTAGAGCTCTATATCACTTGAGCGATACGTATACTTGCGTTGATAAGTGTGACTTTACCATTATTGAATATTTTATATATACATCTTTATCGAATCTATAACCTTTATTAAGTTTTTGGTGCCATTGCTGAGGAATTAAATCTTCTAGAAATAGTATTAAATACTATTATTTTTAAGCATATATAAAGTCGCTGTCAAATTTTTGGCACAGTTGTCTGGGAATTAAATCTTCTAGCAGCAGTATTAAGTACTTGTATTTTTAAGCATATATAAAGTCGCTGTTAAGTTTTTGGCGTCGTTGCTGGGGAGTAAACAAGAATCATAATTATAGTAACGGACAAATAAGGACTATTGAAATTTTTTACTTGAATTGCAACTTATTTTCATATTTAGTTATTTGTTTTGTTGTGTACTGATTTCAATTGTATGCGTAAATTTGGACCTGAAAATCTTATACCCTACAATTTAGAATTAGAACACATTGTTAGAAAAATTAGAATACTAAGAAGAGAACGTAGAAATTCTGACACAATGGAAAACAACATGAACAATCAAGAAATAGAAAATGAACACCAACCTAGACCTCTAAGAGATTATGCAAATCTTATAGCAGATGAAATTCACTTATCTATCCAAAATCCTGATGTAGCTAATAATTCATTTAAGCTTAAACCTACTATTATCCAAATGGTACAAAATAATCAATTCAGAGGTACACCAAATGAAGATCTTAATTTACACCTCGCTAGTCTTTAGAACTGTGTGCTACCTTTAAATATGACAGAGTTTAAAATGATGTTGTTAGATTTAGACTTTTTCCTTTTTCACTTAGGGATAAGGCTAAGATGTGATTAAATTCATTAGCACCGGGATCTATTAGAACTTGGGGAGAACTTTCACAGAAATTTCTATCTAAATATTTTCCTCCATCCAAAACTGCTGAACTTAGAAATGACATAACATCGTTTTGTCAGATTGATGAAGAGTCGATAAATGAAGCTTGGGAGAGATTTAAAGATCTTCTTAGAAAGTGCCCTCATCATTCGTTACCAGATTGGTTGATAATTTAAACTTTTTATAATTGATTAGTGGGATCACTTATATCGATTTTAGATGTTATGGATGGTGGTTCTTTAATGTCAAAACATTTTGATGAGGCTTATTTGTTAATAAAAGAGATGGCTACCAACAATTTTTAGTGGCCCTCTGAAAGGGTAATCCTAAAAGAGTATCTAGTATCCATGATTCTGATGCAATATCTATGTTAGCTTCGTAGATTGCTAAGATATCAAAGAAATTAGATCATTATGCAATGAATTATTCTCCAACACCCACTATGATGGAATAGAATTCATCTAGGCAATTTTTGGATGTTCGACCTTTGTATGAGACTTTAAATGCTATTAATAGACCTAACAACTCTTATTCAAACTATTATAACTCAGGTTGGAAGAATCATCTAAATTTTAATTGAAATAAAAATTCTGCTACAAATCAACAATGGGCGAACAACCCAGTGAACCCAATAGGAAATTCATCCAACCAAGGAAATGTTAATTACAGACCTTCTTATCCTCCAAGATTTAACAGTAACACTCAAATTAAGGAAAAGAAGTTGTCTATGGAAGAGATGATATTAAACATGGGTCAACAATTGCAGGATCAAGGAAATCAATTAGAAATTCAAGGAAATCAATTACAAAATCAAGGAACTACTATTAAGAATATTGAGAATCAATTAGGGCATATTGCTACTGCACCTAGTAACCGAACATTAGGAACTTTTCCTAGTACTGTGGAATCAAATCCTAAAAATCAAGGAAAAGAACAAATAAAAGCGATACAATTGCGAAGTGTAAAAAATTGGAAACAAGAATGTAGAAAGAAATGGAAACTAAAAAAGAGAAAGTGTATACGGAAAACAAAAAGGATCATGAATACCCAGATTTAGAATATCTACTTACACCAATGAAAATTACTGTGGAGAAACCTTCACCACCATTTCCTCAAAGATTGAAGCAACATAAATTGAATAAAAAATTTTCCAAGTTTTTAGAAATTATTAAGAAATTAACAGTAAATATTCCCTTTGTAGAAGCTTTAGATCAAATGTCCAATTATGTGAAGTTTATGAAAGATATTTTGAACAAGAAAAGGAAGTTCACTGATAATGAAACTATTGCACTTAGCGAAGAGTGTAGTGCATTTATTCAGAAAAAGCTCCCTGAAAAATTAAAAGATCCAGGTAGTTTCACCATACCATGTGTTATCGGTGAAAAATTTTATGGAAGAGCTTTATGTGATTTGGGAGCCAGCATTAATCTTATTCCTCTATCAATTTTCAAAATATTAGGATTAGGATAAGTCTCACCTACTTCTATAACTCTTCAGTTAGCGGATCATTTAGTTACTTATTTGAAGGGAGTTATAGAAGATGTGTTAGTAAACGTTGATAAATTTATCTTTCCTCTCGATTTCATTGTTTTAGATATGGAGGAAGATAAGGAAATACCTATCATTTTAGGGAGACCATTTTAAGAAAAAACCTATAGATCCTATTTCAGACAATGAGTGGGTAAGTCCAATTCATTGTGTTCCTAAGAAAGGAGGAGTGACTGTTGAAACAAAAGAGAATAATGAATTAATACCTATCAAACAAGTTACAGGGTGGCGTATTTGCATTGATTATAGAAAATTAAACACTACCACTATGAAAGATCACTTTCCTTTACCATTTTTAGACCAAATAATAGATAGACTTACTGGGCATAAATATTTTTATTTTTAGATGGATATACCGGTTACCATCAAATTCTTGTTGCTCCTGAGGATCAAGAAAAGACAACATTTATTAGTCCTTTTGGAACTTTTGCTTTTCGAAGAATGCCTTTCGGATTATGTAATGCACCTGCAATATTCCATAGATGTGTGATCTCTATATTTAGTAAGTTAATTAATGATGGATTAAAAGTAATTATGAATGATTTCTCTGTATTTGGAACAACATTTGACGCATGCTTAAATTATCTTGAAAATATTTTAGAGTTCTGCGAAAGAACTAATTTAGTTCTAAATTGGGAGAAATGTCAATTTATGAATGCAGGAGGAATTTTGTTAGGGCATAAAATTTCAGAAAATGATATGGAAGAAAACCCTGCAAAAATTCAAGTTATATCTAAACTAACACCTCCTACTAATGTAAGAGAGGTTAGGAGTTTTCTTGGACATGTTAGTTGTTATAGGCGTTTTATTAAAGATTTTTCAAAAATTACTAAACCTTTATGTCAACTTTTAGAAAAGGACAAGAAATTTGAATTCACTGAAAGTTGTTTAAATGCCTTTGAATTATTAAAGAAAAAAATAATCACAACCTCTATTATAAGTTCACCTAACTGGGAGAAACCCTTTTGAATTGATGTGTGATGCTAGTGATTATGTTATTGGAGTTGTTCTTGGACAAAGGTATGAAAAATTTGTGAAAGTTATATACTACACTAGTAAAACCCTTAATGATGCTCAAATTAATTATATTGTTATTGAAAAAGAGTTACTGGTAATTATGTATGCTTTAGAAAACTTTAGATCTTATTTAATTGGGATTAATTGTGTTGTGCAGATTAATCACTCTACTATTAAATTTTTAATGCAAAAGAAGGATGTTGAAACAAGGTTAATTAGATGGATACTTTTGATGCAAGAATTTGATCTTGTGGTTATTGATAGAAAGTGAACTGATAATCAAATTGTTGATCATTTATCGAAATTGGAAAATCATGAATTTTCTGACACTCACAATGAAATTACAGATAGTTTCTCTGATGAACAACTTTATAATATTAATGAGTGGAAAATACCATGGTATGCTGATATTGTTAATTATATTGTAAGTGATATTTTTCCACCTATGCTGGCATTGCAACAACAAATAAAATTCATTCATGATGCGAAAACATATTTTTGGGATGAGCCTGATTTATATAAACAATGTAAGGATCTTATTATGAAGAGATGTGTACCTTATGAAGAAACTAATTTAATCATTCATAAATGTCATGATTCTAAATTTGGAGGGCATTTTGGGATTGATAAAACTACTAATAAAATTTTACAAGCTCGATTCTATTGGCCTACTATCTTCAGAGATGTTTATAGATACATAAAAACTTATGATCAATGCCAGCGAGTAGGCAATATATCTAGAAGAAATGAAATTCCTCTGAATTTCATGTTAAAAGTTGAGATCTTTGATGTTTGGGGATTAGATTTTATGGGACCATTTATTCCTTCATTTGGGAACTTATACATATTAATTGCAGTAGACTATGTTTCAAAGTGGATTGAAGCACAAGCCTTACCTCGTTGTGATGCTAAAAGTGTTTCAAGATTTTTAATGAAAAATATTTTCACTAGATACAGAATGCCGAGAATGATTATCACTGACGGAGGATCCCATGTTAGGAATAAATAGATTCAGAGATTGGCAGAAAAGTTTAATATTATTCATAGAGTCTCTACTGCCTCACCCTCAAACCAACGGGTTAGCTGAAGTTTCCAATAGAGAGATTAAACAAATATTTGAAAAGACTGTAAACCCTAGTAGAATAGATTGGTCCACTAAATTGGATACTGCATTATGGACTTACAGGACTGCTTATAAAACTCCTATTGGAATGACGCTTTATAGACTAACTTTTGGAAAGACTTGTCACTTACCAGTAGGATTGGAGCATAAAGCATATTAGGCGATTAAAGAATTCAATTATAATTTGAAAGATGGTGGTAAGAAGAGATTATTACAATTAAATGAATTGTAAGAATTAAGAAATGAATCTTATGATAACGATAGAATTTATAAGGAGAAACTAAAGTTATGGCATGATCGGAAGACTAACTGGAAGAACTTTGAACCAGGACAAGAAGTTTTGTTTTACAATACAAGCCTGAAGTTATTCCCTGAGAAATTGAAGTCTCGTTGGTTATGACCCTTTACTGTGACTCAAGTTTATACTTACGGAGCTGTTGAAATTGAAGATCAAAATATTGGAAATAGATTTAAAGTAAATGAACATAGATTAAAACCATATTTTGAGGGTAAAAGACCAAATTTTAAAGAGGTTTTAATGATCAGTCAACCTGAATAAGACCTGAATAGGTCGGGCTGACGACGTTAAACCAAGCGCTTTATGGGAGGTAACATATAATTATCTTTATTTTTATTCTGATTATAGTAGTTTTTTTTTTAAATTTTTATTAGTTTGTAGTAGTATTGAACTCTAATAGTCATATTTACCCTTGAATCATCATAAAAATTGGATCTATAGAGAAAAATTAGAACACATTCGGACAAAAGCGAAACTATGTAATTTTTCCCTAAAGTCCAAATAATTAAATTCTAATGGCTCACCGACAGCGCCCTCCACGACGCCGACGGCGAGACCAGTGGGTTGGCAATTTCTGGAGTTTGAATGGATGGTTTTTGGCAGTTTTAGGTGGGAGTTTCTCCTTTTAAACTTCAAAAATCGATTCCTAAGTTCATATTTTCCTAAAAATGAAGTGAAACTCCACTAAATTCATCCTTATGGCATCCAATTCCCATGAAAACCATAAAATGCGAGTGTTCAACCAGAGAAAGTTCATTAGTCCAGAAGCGCAGCGAATCTTCAACAAGGTACTGACAAAGAAAAGATTAATCAAGGAACGAGGATTTGTAAATCAAGGATTGAATAATACCTCTACGGCAATTGAAGAGATGATTGTGCGACGAAGATGGGAAGTGTTGTGCTACACTACAGCCGCCATAGTTGTTCCTATGGTGAAGGAATTTTATGCTAATTTGCATGGAATCAACCAGGGAGTCGTCTATGTGCGAGGTAAATGGATAAATTTTACTCCTGCATGGATCAATGAGTAACATATGATCGAGAATGTTCATGTCTGCCATTATTCCATCTTTGTCCCGACAAGAAACCTGATGAATGAAATTTACCAATATTTAACGGACAAAACTGAAGACTGGGAAATGAGAGAAAAAGAGTATGTTTGTTTTTCTACGACACTTCTAAACCCTCTTTCTAAACACTGACACTTCTTCATTTCTACAAAACGGTTACTGATGATGAGGATCGGTAAAATTTCTAAGGAAAGTGCAATTCTGAATTACTGCACCCAAACGGGACTGTCAATCGATATTGGATCTATAATTGTGAAGACTTTTTTGGGCCTGATCATTCATGAATCAATTTATGGGCTTGGAAACCCTTCCATAATTTTCTTACTTTGTAGTCAGTTCCAAGTATCTTATGAAAATTGGGTAAATGTACTTCTACCTTGGAAGCCTTTGGACCCAACTGAGAGATTCCCAGCCAATGAAGATGAAAATGATATGACTATTATGGTAGATCAATCGTATCAGAATTCATTGCATATTCAACATTTAGTTCCAAACAAGACACTAATGATCCTTCGTAGAATCCAGAAATTGGAGAAGGATGTACAAAATGTTATGAATGCAATTAACAATATCTCTCATTTCTTTGATCATCTAGATATGAGGATGAAAGAAAAATTTGCTCACTCCGGACATATCAAAGACAGTTTGATATGGTTGATGAGAAAGATGAAATTGATAGAAAAGGATTCTACAGAAGAATTTCCATACCGACCCTTCTATAACCTCTTCGTTCATGTACAATCAATGGGTGATCTCGGAGGAGAATCTAGCACTGAATCTGAAGAGTAGTAGATTTGCATTGCTACCTATATGTGTATGTGTGTAATTTGGTTTGAACTTTAAGTTTGATTTACTTTAAACGTTTTCATTTAGATCTCTGTATAGTTGAGACATAGCATAAGATGTTGTTTTTCAGTGTTTTGAGTGTTGTGGCTTAGATTGCGACATTGAATTGATGTATTAAGGTTGAGAAAATACCAAACTTAGGTGTTTCTTGTAACGTATATTGTAACCCTTGAAATTTCTATAAAATTGTGATGGTTTGTGTTGTGAATGTTTATTTGTGATAGTACATCATTTAATCATTTAAAATCATGTCTATAATGATTGAACGAATGTCGTTGAGTCTTGAAATTAATCAAAATCGCAAAAATCTGGAAATTGAACCAATTTAATACAGCTCGCCAACGACGCCCTCGATGCCACCGATGGCGCCTCGACGCCACCGAAGGCAAACTTTTCTTGAGACTTAGGGTATTAATCCAATAGACCTCGCTGACGGCGTCAAAAATCCCGCCGATGACGAGATCCCAAAAAAACACCTTTAACCGTGATTTTTATCATTCAACTGCCACTATTCATCATCCCCTTCCTCTAAAAAATGAAAATTTTGACCTAGGGCTTGAGAGATCTTGGATTTAGGGGTGATTTCAAGGCATTTAGACAACGAATTTGATCATCTATTGGTAAGAGCTTCACTCCAAACTAAAAATATTTGATTTTTATTTCCTCTACTTTGTTGCCGACTTATCACTATAGTGAAGTAACAAGAGATAGAGCTATTCTGAATTTCTGTATTCAGAATAACCGAAATATAAATGTGGGGAAAATCATTTTTAAGAATATGTTGACCACTGCAAGGAGTGAAATAAGTGGAGGTCTAGGACATCCTGGCCTTATTTATGCACTTTGCCAACTTTCTGGAGTGGAAGCTAGAGATGATGACGAATGGGTTTACCCTATGAAGGCCATTAGTAAAGCTAATTTAAAGACATATGAATCCCATGAAAAATGGAGAACTGGGAGTAGGAGTCAAGAACCTTCTACTAGTAGTGATATACCTTCTACTAGTTATGACCTTCCATCTTCTAGTTTTCTTACCCTAACTGACTTAATGAATGAGTTGACCTTGCAGCGAAAGAGTATAGAGCAAATAAATGAAAGAATTGGAGGTTTGGAATGTAGATATGATTATGATAGTGAGTACCTACAGAGGCATTCTGACTTTAAGATAGCTTACTACGAAGCTTAGGCACGATACTACAGAGGTGAGCTAGATGTACTTTTCCCGAATGCCCCTGATATACTCAGTTTTAGCCCAATCCAGCTGCTGACCAAGGAGATGAAGACATAGTATGGGATTTTGATATTTGATAGTAATTGATGTACTTTTACTTTTATTTTTGTAATTTTTGTAATGAAAATAGATATTTGAATGTTTGTACTTTCACTTTTATGTTGTAATTGGATAATTTAAATTATTGTTATAATTGTTGGTGTGGTAGTTGAAATTTGTTAAATTGTAATGTGATGTGATTTTTATTCTTCATTTTAATTGTAATTATTTTGTTTAGCATTGTGGATGTGTTAGCAAAATATTGTGTTTGTATAATGTTTAGTTTTGTACTTATTTCAAAATTTCATTACCCAGCATATTCTCTAATGATATATATGTATAGAAAACTCCTAATGTTACAGACTAGGTGAAGTAAAAATTTTGAGAAGGACTGCTAAAATTTCAGAATGATGAAAATACCTAAAATACTGAGGTATGATTTATATTTAAAATTTTTCTTTCCACCTGTATCATTTCATATTGAAAAATTTAAGTTTGAGGGAGGGAAGAAAAAGATTAAATATAAGATGTTCTCAATTTAAATATTTTCAAAAATTATTAATATGATTTTATGTAGTGAATTTAATTTAGATAATTATATTTTGTAGATATTTAAATATTATTGTAGATTTAAGGGAATATTTTTGTAATGAAAATTAATTTTGTGGATTAAGATATTTAGTGTAAGAGAATAAGACTACAGTTAACTATTTAAAGTAAAGAAAATTATATTTTGAAGTGTTAAGAATCTGGAAATTCATTTGAGAAGAAAAAATTGGGGCTCATTGATGTAAAAACTATGAAATATTTATAAGGTAATGGAATGCTTTGAGTTTCAAATTTAGGGAAAGAAAGATGATGTTTAAAATCATTAAAGGCTATCTAGATATAGTAATTCTCACTTGAAACAGAAAAAAAGAATGGATTGACAACAATCCCTGAAAAGAATAGAAAAGTATATAGGATTGAAAGCAATCCAAATGGAAAAGAGAAAATAGAAGAAAGAAAAAAATATGAAAGTGAGGAGATGCCTAATCTAAAATTGGCTTCACTGGACCTACCTGAAGGGAAAACCTAAATATGTTCCTGAATTTATATTTATGGATTAGATTTTTTACAAGTAGTGTTCTCATGAAGTTCCTATTATTTGAATATTTTAAGTGACTTGATATTACAATATATATTCATTCTTGAAATGAATAGAAGATTAACTTGATGATTAGATAATCTTCTAGCTATAGAGTTAATTTAATTACTTGAATTTTTCTGAAAATCTCGCTATGATATTTACTTAAATCATACTTATAGTATTTCTGAATTAAAACCTTACTACAATAGATCATAACTTTCATATAGTACTAAAATTACTTGAGGACAAGTAATGTTAAGTTCGAGGAATTTTGACCAGAGGAAAATATGTTGAGATTTTTATGCTTATTTTACACTGTTTTTTATGATATTGCACTTTAAAGAAAGGTATTTTTGATGTTTTGTTGCAGTTATGATGAATTGTGGTCATTGGAGCACATAGATGCTAAAAGGAGCGAATTTGGAGCGAGAAGGACCAAAATGTGTAGATTTGAACTAGGGCGCCGACGGCGAGCCCAACGGTGCCGACGGTGAGATTTTCATGAGACTCTAGAAAAATAATTTAGAAGCCCCGCCGACGGCGCCCTCGAGGCCGCCGATAGTGAGATCGGCGGTTGTGTCCAATGGTGCATTGAATGTGGACGATTTTTTGAGGGATGCTTGGGAAACTCTTTGGAAAACTCTTCTACAAATTTAAAAGAAGATTTTGGCCAAAAATTAGAGGGGGAGGCTCTAGAATTTGGAGGGGAGGCTTTAGAAATTGGAGGGGAGGCTCTAGAATTTGGGGGAGGCTCTAGAGTTCAAGGAGTTGGAAGGTTAGAACAACGTCCAAGAGCCCCAATAGTGTGTAGAGAATTTATTTTAGGGTTAGATTGTGAGGAATTCTTTGAGAGATTGTAAGAGTGGAGGGAAAGTGAGAGATTTCTTCCTCTTTTCTGCTTCAAAGAGGAATTTTGTGTGTCTTAAAGAAAGAAAAAGATTCAGAGAAACTTAGAGGTGTTTGCTTGGGGAGAAGTTAGAGATAATTGTTATTTACTTGTTGTAGTTTGTATGACTTTACATTTATGTATGAATTCTGAGTTTTTTGTGTCTTCCCCATGAGTTCTGAGTAGTTTTCTCTATCTTTCTCCTTGTCTTGAGATTTGTGAAATGGTGATTTGAATTGGTTGAGCCTTCAAAATGTTACATAAGTTGTGATGATTTTTTCATTTCAATCTTAATTTACTTTCAATCTGGCCAATTGATTTGTTAAAATATGTTGATTTTTGCAACTAAAGTGAAGATTACACCCAAGATTCAGGGAGGTCAAATCCCTTGGAAGTTGGGTGTAAATAAATAAGGAAATAAAATTATCGGGTGTAAAATTGGAGATTTTAGAGTGATAGATTAAGATCCCCAATTTGGTCCTATCATTTTGGTGTTGAAGTGTAGATGTTAGCCCTCAGGCGAGGGGAACGTGGGAGCTCCGAAGTGAGAACCGGTATCCTCCTAGCCTAGCCGTAGATTCAGTAAACAAGCATAGGATTAGTCAATGTTCTTTATGCCTGGACCAAAGGATAAAGA
>NEWO01000454.1:526738-551088 GCA_003013225.1 Phalaenopsis aphrodite | reverse complement strand
GGATATAGATCTAATTTGGGTCAAACTTGAGCTAACTTTGGATTAAGCTCATATTAGTTGTTGTATTTGGTCACAAATGACCTTATAAAGGATTTTCAACAAAAATTGGATGCCAATTTGAGGTCTAAGGCATTCAATTGTTGAGATTTGGGGTGTTAGCCAATATTGGGGCTAATTTTGGGAATTTTGGATTTAGACCAAAATCAAATAGATTTGAGGTTTCATCAACGCCAATTAATGGTTGATTTTTATGTGTAAGAATGTTGTAAATATTTTGCAATATTAATTGAGGCCAATTGACTAAGCTATGGGTTCAATTGAGTGAGATTAAGTCTTATGGTCAATATTGGGGTTTTGACCCAAATCAAAATTGGGCTCCAATTATGGGCCAATTGAGCCTGAATTTGGTTGAGTTTTGTCATATAAAAAGTGAATTTGATTTTAGAATGGGAATTGAGATCAATTAAGATCAATTGATAGACACTTGGGATGGATTTGAGTAATTTTGGGTCTTTAAAGGACAATTTGGGGATTTTGGTTAAAGATGGTCAAATTGGCCAACTTAGGTCATGGTGTAGTTGGACAAAATGAAATTGGGAATATTTTGGATTTATTGAGATTTTTTGGGAATATTTAGAATTTTTTGATTTTTGGGCCATGGAGGGGTATTTTGGTAATTTGGCCATTTTTGGAAATTTTTGTCAGTTTTCGCAAATTTGGATGTATTCAAGGTGTTTGGAAAGAGTTTTGACCAGTTTTGGGTATTTTGGTAAAATTTGGGAATTTTGGCCAAATTTGGGTCCCAAGAGGAGTTGGGTAATTTGGAGGTGCCTAGGGGCAAAATGCCAAGTTGGGTATTTCAAGTGCAATTGGGTAAAGAACCATTTTGAATGAGTCATGGACCAATGAAATCTTCATTTTGAGTCCTCATATATTTGTCTTAGCCAAGGTATTGTGAGGATATTATGTACCTTAACTTCAAACCAACACCTAGGGTCAATCCTAAGGCCAAGTAGTCCTATAGGAACTCTTCTTGAGTTTTCTCATAATGATCTTACCTACTAATTGTAAGAGGTTAGGATCAATATGTGGAACTTCAAGTTGAGAAAGGAAAAGATTTTTGAATTTCTAATGGTGAGGGTACCTTTTCTAGTTTTCTAAGACTAGTCAATAGGAAATTCCTATGGCTAGACCTAGGCTACTAAAGAAGTTTCTAGACCTCAACCAAAAGTGAGGTCAACACCTCGAAAGATAGTAATTAAAATTTATGTACTAACCTCAAAAGATATGAATCAAAATGTAGGTATTGAACCCAAAATGGGAATTGAAATTTAAGTATCAATCCCAAAAATAGAGTTGGAATTTTTGTACCAACCTCGAAAGATAGGAATCACAATTTAGATACTGCCCCTGAAAGATAGGAATTAGAATGTAGGTACTGATCCCAAAATGGAAATTGAAATTTAAGTATTAATCCCAAAAAGAGAGTCAAAATTTAGGTACAGACCTCGAAAGATAGGAATTAGAATTTAGGTACTAACCTCGAAAGATGGGAATCATGATTTACGTACTGATTCTAAAAGGACGAAATCCTAATTTAGGTACTGATTCCGTAAGTAACATGAAAGAAGCGTAAAGAATTTGTGGTGTTGAAATCATAGATATGTGGCATGTGATAGGGTTGACGTTGGCGAAGAAAAATTTGTGAGACTTAGTGAGATTTTTGTGCTGAATGTGAAATTTTGCAGGAATGTAAAAATAATTAGTGTAGAAAAAGATAGTCGTGCTGCACGAGAAAAAATTAAGAGACCTCAAAATTGAGAGATATAACTCAACATATTTATTTTATTTTCTTATTGTTTTTATCACATTTAATTATCAAAATATATTTTCAAAATTCAAAATTTATTTGTTGGTTGATTTTTTTAAAAAAGTATTTCATTTGAACTTTTATTATTACCAAATATTTATTGTTTTCTTCTTCGTTCATTGTAGCTTGGAACCAATGCATGATTGTAGGGCTCTTGATCTATCAAATGAAAAGGGAAATTGAACCAATAGACTAAATTCTGAAAGAAACTTCATTAATCTGCTTCAAACAGGTGTTACAGATTGAACATAAGCTGAAGTATCAAAAGGTACATTATGATGAATGCATTAAAAGTACATATTAAAATATCTTCTTGCTGAACACATATCATAAGCTAAACATATCTGATACATATATCATCATACTGGCTATGCCAAAATGTGATAACAAAAATGTATCCCCTGATTGTCAATCTTCGGCGGGGTGAGTTCCTGATCAAGCCGACCTACTAAGGCACGTTTCAGGATAAGAGTTCCCTTTACATGTACTTAGAGGTGCAACCCTCTCATAAATCATAAGGTAGTAATTCTTCAAACTTTAGATATGGACAGAATCAATATGGCATTTTGTTTCTATCCATTCTTTTGAAAGTTACAGACACCCTGCAGTTTTGTACCCCCGAAATGCAATGCTTGGTCAGGTCTGCTCCATCTCCCTTGAGAATCAGTACTTAACCCATTGGTTGCAAAATCTCCATGGATCCTCTGAACTCACTGGGGACAATGAAATCTATTTCCTTCCCAAATAAGATATTGCTTTTTCTCATGAAGGAAACTGTGTAAAAAGGTCTCACAAAATGTGGGGGGATGTAATCACCTTCATCATAGATATTGATGATACAACTATTAGTAATGCAATTGGCTGGAAATATGCTTCATTGAACCATCCTCTTGATTGTCCACTTTATTGCAAGATGTAACAGATCCACCTTATCATGTCTTAAAATCTCTGGTAGATTTCCTTGAATATCCTTGGTAAAGTTATAACAGCAACCACATTAGATGGTAATTCTGCCTTTTCCAGACATCCATTTTCATTGTTCAGAATAGGTCCTTTCCATTAGAAGACCAACTTGAACCCTGTCCCTTAGGTCGAATATGCAGTCAAGAATGCTTGTTTCGTCACTTTTAGAGAAGACTTTAGTGTCCAGCTTCAGGCCTTCTAGTATATTGACAAATCTTCTTTGAACTTCTTCATAAATATTAAAATTCATTTTCTTTACTTTACTAATTTTGTCTAATTCTTACATGATAACCATCGGTGGCAGTCGAGGGTGCTCCCTCATTTTAGTATCAGCAGGAATCCATGCTTGTGCTATCTCTGTATTCAGCGGAATATATGACGCCCTCATTGAGTGATCGGTGATCTGAAATCTGCTATCGATGGACCTATACTCCTCCAGAGTGTTGTAATGCTCTAGGTGGAGGACGTTGTAGTTTGGGTATTCCACAATTGACCCTGTATCTGGTATCCGTGTGGGAATCTCAGCGTTGCACGTTGGGAAACCTATGCAAAGATCATCTGAAACTTAAGGTAGCATCAGCTCTGTAGTGAACTCGGACTCGTCCTCTGTGGTAAGCATGCTAGAGGAAGTCTCTCTCATGGATGGATCATAGATTTTCCACTCAGGAATCGGGGTAAGCAAGTTTTCTACCTTCTTTTAGCATCTTCTTTCTTCACATAGAAATGCTCTATGTTTTTGACGATTGACATTTCTGCAATGAGTCCTTCACAACGGTGCATCTGTCAGTCTCTCATCATCAGCAATGACTAGACCTACGGTCGGTGCAGTTATCATAGATGGTAGATGACTAGTCACCTCCATCAGATCTTGATGCATTATCACTTTCTTCCCTTTCAGTGAGGAATCCTCCTTGGTGTTGATCTTTAATAGCAATGGTAACTCCTCTTTTTCCTGACAACTAACCACATCCATCAGGGGACCCTCATAGTCTACATCGACTTGACTGAAGTCAACATCAAAGTCTATGATGTCACCCTGCGGTTCCCTTTCCTTGTTAAGTGCAAGATTCCAGTCATCCTTCAATGCAAAAATCAGCTTCTGTCCTGACATTTTTTTTAAACGACAGGAAAAACATCAGTGCACTGAAATTTAGCAAAACAAAGCATTTATTAGAGAAAATTTTAGTGTATATTGATAAGAAGATCATTTATATATATATATATATATATAAGAAAATCAAAGCATGTAATTTTAAAATTTTCATTTTATTGAGGTTAATTTTATTACAAAATTTTTTGGACCCGGTAACAGATGTTTTTCCAAATAAATAACCCCAGATAAATCAAAATTTCAATTCAAGCAATGTCTAGTTGCATAGTATGCTCTCAAGTATCGTTCGTTAATTGGCAATAGAGGTCTGTCACCCTGAAAACCCGCCAGCAGGTAGGCTCGTGAGTAGACCTTTTCTACAACAAAAGGACCCTCCCAAGTTGGCTTAAATTTTTCACCTATCTTACGGCGTGCAAGAGTAGACCTTTTGAGCATGGGAACGAGATCACCAACTTTGATCGTCTTTGGGAGGATCAATTTGTCATGAGCTTGTACCATCCTAGCTTAATAAAGCTCCAAATGTTGTTGTGCTTTTAGTTTCTTTCCTTCAAGACTTTTCAACTCTTCAAGTCTGAGTTTTGCACTTTCTTCTATTATAAGTTGATTGATGACAACTAATTTGAGATATGGCATCTGGACTAACGGTAGTACGGCCTCAGACCCGTACACAAGTGCGTAGGTTGTACATTGAGTGGGAGTCCTGAACGTTGTTTGGTAGGCCCACAAAGCTTCTATTAGTTTTTTATGCCAATCTCTTTTGTTTTTGTCCAGTATTTTCTTCAAAATATGTACGAGTGTCCTGTTGAAAGCCTCCACCAGGCCATTTTCCCTGAAAAAGTAGATCATAGAGTATCTCCAGTCTATCCCATGTCGCTTGACAAAATTATTAATTTTAGTGCTCTTGAAGGTTGTCCCATTGTTGGAAATTAATTTGCACGCAACTCAAAAATGGTAGACGACTTGGCTTTTGAAAAATTGAAGGATGTATTGTGTTGTAACATCTCGTAATGGCACTGCCTCTGCTCATTTAGAAAAGTAATCTATAGCAGCAAGTATAAACATGTATCCTTTAGTTGATGGAGGGTCCATGCCCCAACACTTGAATAGCCATGAGGCAACGGTTGGGTGTAACACATTCAGAGGTTGGTGCAAGACCACCGCATGCACAAGACACTAGTGACTTCTTTCGGTTATATCCATGCAGTTGGACATCATTGTCGACCAAAAATATTCAAGTATGTTGATCTTTATCTTCATCTTTGAACCTGAATGGTGAGCACCACACAGTCTGGCATGTTCTTCTTTGACATTATTCTAAGCTTCGACTCTGCTTAAACATCATAGCAACATCTGATTGAATAATCTTCTATAGAGGACATCACCTACTAATGTGTATGACATAGCCCTTCTTTTGAAGTGGTGCGATGCTGACTTGTCCTCTGACAACTTTCTAATCTTCAAATATTCTATTCATGGCTTACACAAATCTTCATTGTTATAAGAAACCACAATCATTATTTCTTCTTCTTTTTCAAGCTTGTGTAGATTTTCAAAGTTGATTCGATACAAAACCAGTCTTCCTTGTACTGTAATGTCAATGGAATTCTCTAGGGGACATACTAATTCTTTTGCAAGTTTAGCTAAAGCATCAGCATGGGCATTATCTCCCCGAGGAATCCGATAGAAAGTTACATTGGGGATCTATTCTAGTAGCTTCATGGTGTATCAGTGCTATTATTCTAACCTTAGTTTCAATATCATATATTGTCCTGTGACTTGTTGGATAACGAGTTGTGAGTAGCAATAAATGCAATGTCTATTATATCCATCGAGATTGCTAACTCTAACCCACTAATTAAGGCTTCACATTCTACTTCATTGTTGGTTCATGGCTCTGTAAGGTGGTAGGTGAATCTCAGGATGCCCTTTATCTGGCGTAATAAAGATCAAACCAATTCCTGCTTTGCATGGTATAATTGTTCCTGTTCTTTGTCTTTTCTGGCTGACGAAGCTCCATCAAAGTACATCTCCCAGCGTTGCACAATGGAGAATTCTATTTCTAATAGTTGTTCATCTGGCAATTCATCATTAAGTGGAGACCCAACAGGAAGTGGGTGTGCAGTAAGAAAATCTGCTAAAATTTGTCCCTAGATAGTACAGAGGGGAACAAAAGTTACATCAAATTGTAACAGAATCATCGACCATCTTGCTAGACATCCACAAAGTGTTGGTCGGGTCATCAAATATTGCAACTGATTAACTTTTGAAATTAGAGTTACCTTATGAGAAAGCGCGTAATGTCTGAGCTTCTGAGTTGCAAAAATTAAAGCAAGACAATGCTTCTCAATAGGCAGATAACTTATCTCCGTCGGTATTAGACAGTGAATCAAGTAGTAGAGTGTGTTTTCCTTACCCTCATCATTGTCTTGAACTAAGAGGGCTCCAAGAGAGTCACCTAAGGTCGCGGTATAAAGTATTAAAGGTTTTCTCGAAAGAGGGGCTGCCAAAACAGGAGATGTCATTAAATATTTTTTAACATCCTCAAAAGCCCGCTATCATTTCTCTTCCCAAACAAATTTGGCATTCTTTTTAACTAATGTTGAGAAGGGATGACACCTACCTGAGAGATTAGAAATAAAGCGTCTTAGATATGCCAATTTTCCTTGGAAGGAATGTAGTCGTTTCAAAGTTTTGCGAGGAGGCATTTTCAAGATAGCTTATCTTATCTGCAATCTTCATTCCCCAATAATGGATAATGAATCCTAGAAATTTCTCGGAGGTGACGCCAAAGGCATACTTTAAGGGATTCATCTTGAGATTATATTGTTGTAATCATTCAAACACGATGCATAAATTGTACAAATGGTCTATTTTCCGTCTACCTGTGATGTACAAATCATCCACGTAGCATTCCACTTGGTTGTGAATGAGATTATAAAAAATCTTTGGCATAGCTTGTTGGTATGTCGCTCCAGCGTTCTTCAACCCAAACAACATCACTGTATAGAAGAAAATCCAAATAGGTGTTCTGAAGGCTATAAGTGTTGTATCTTCTGGAGCCATCACGATTTGGTTGTACCCCAACGATCCATCCATAAAGGAGAAAATCTCAAATATTGAAGTGATATCCACCATCATTTCTAGTATTGACAATGTAAATTCATCATTTGAACATGCTTTGCTCAAATCCCTAAAGTCAACACATACACGGATTTGTCTATTTTTCCTTTTAACTGGTACAATGTTAGCTAACCATGTGGGTTATTGCTCTTCTCTCACAAAGTTAGCGCCTATTAACTCCTTTGCCTTGACAATGACTTGCTGCACTATTTCGAGGTGCATTTTTCTTGGAGCTTGTTTTACTGGAGTCATATCTTTGTCTACCCTGAGTTTATGAACTGCAACTTCTACTGAGAGTCCTGCCATTTTGTCATAACTCCATTTGAAGCAATGATTGAATTCTATTCACAATTTGATCAACTCTAAAGATTCTTCATCGATGAGTAGAGAACTTATAAATGTAGGTCAGGGTTGCTCTTCCATCCCGAGGTTAATTTCCTTCAATTCATCAATAGTTAATTTAATTTCTTCCTCAAATTCTGGCAAGGCATCTTCTATTAGCTTATCAGTAGATTCATCCTCCACTTCGAGGTAATCATCTTCCTATTCACTAGTAACAATCATGAAAAATTTTGAATCATCGACTGGTCATACTGTATTAAATTTGAGACCCTCTTTCGAGTTTAAAGTTTGACTTTTAGCATTCCATAATTTTTTAAAAAGTTGTAATTTGTCTTTTGGAATTTGTTTCGGAAAATGTCTCTATTAAATTAACTTTTGTACACAAGGTAAAAGTAACCAAAAGGTAATTCCATTAATTCTTTAGGATCCTCATCCAAATTTACATGATTTTCAAGATTAGTAGAATTAGAAGCTTGATAAACTTTAATCAGCTTTAAACCAGTACTACGAACTTCCTTGACTTTTAAACTCTTGACCTTTTAAGGGTGAATCATAGTAAGGGTCATGGTTTTCACATAGTGGTTTATACGATCATACATTGTCTTATATTTGATTTTCTCCACATCTTCTAAGGATATCTTGTACTACAGTTTCTTCTGCTCTGTCAAAATTATTTCATCTTCAAAACTTTCTTCTTCATGAATATTGATGGTCAACCTAGTCTGTTAAAAAATCTAGTTGGTTTTTCCTCGTCCACATCCTCGACCTCAACCTCGGGTGCGCGAACTAAATGAACCTCCACCAAGTCGTTGAAAAAGGGTGGGGGAAGATCGCTGAAGCAGAGCTAAATGGCTTCCTCTTTTTGCTTCTTCTGATTCTTCTAATTTTTTCGCTACAACTTCACGAGAGAAGACAATTTTCTTTAGAGGCACATAGTAGGCGGCATCTTCAGGAATGTCAACTTCATGAATTAAAAATAGTTGTAAATCTCCTTTGATACAATGTTCTTGTCCTTCCTTGTAGTACTTAATGCACTAGTGTAGAGACGACAAAATCATGTTGTGTTCGTGAATCCATGATCGATTCAATAGAGCTTTGAAAGAAATCTATGCGTCGATAATATAGAATTTAGTAGTTTTTACTAGTTCTCCAACTTTCATTAGTAATGCAATTGATCTAATGGCGTTCCCTATGCTTACTTCTTCTTTTTATTTGGTGGCAGCAAATTTCCTGAAGAAATCTTCATCTCTGGCTTGTCAGGTTGAAGACTTTGAACAGTCTTGCCTTGATGCATTCTGAATTTGGTCCAGTATTTTCTTAGATGATTTGTTTCAACCTTTACTGCATCCATCTTTCTCTAAATATGGATCTATCAAAGTGATTTGCTCGGCTGAAATCATATTTACAGAACCTTTTTCAAGTTCTTTTAAATATTCTTTTGAGATCGTTATATTTCCTTCCTTAATATTTTTCTTAAGTCAAGCCTTAAAGACGAAACAATCCTATATAGTGTGTCTAAGCATCCCGTGATACGGGCAATAATTAGGTTTATCCTTTTTGTTGACCTCTTTGGGTTTCTTTGGCTCTGATAATTTGAACTCAGGCTTCTTCAGTAAACTTCAGAACATTTTGGGTGTTGCTTCATGTTTGAAGGATTAAACTGTTTTCCTTCATTTCGTCAAGGTCAAACCCTTTCTAATTTTTGTTCGGTACGATCCCCTCTAAGGCGGTTGCTGGCTAGACTGGCCATACTATTGTGTTTGTTGTTGAGCATGTCACAATGATGACTAAGAATTTTGATGGAAATTTTTACATGTATCTTCATTGGTTGTTTTCCTTTATTAATTTTTTCCACTATTCAAAACTTCTTTTTAAATGCACTGGTCATTCTGGATTTCTCTGCTTTCTCTTGGGAATCCATATGTTTGACTTCTTCTAAAAGATTGTTGGCATTTCTGAATAACTTCTTGAAGGATTTAATGGTGAGTCTTTTGAGCATGGAAGCTACTGGCCCATGGATGCTCTTGAGTAAGATCTCAATCACTTGATGTTCTTGTAGCTAAGGTTCACATTTCATGCTAAGGTTTCTCCATCACAAAATGCAGTCCGTTAAACACTTATTGGGCATTTTCTTCTCTACTATGAAATCTCCAATAGACACATGATGATGCGCTCCAGCAAAGTTCTTTACAAAAAATTATTATAGCTCGGCAAACGTCTTGACTGATCTATTGGATAGTTTGGCAAACCATTCCAAAGCGATCCCTGACAGTCTGCTGATAAACTATCGAAAGAGTAAAGCTTTGTTTCCTCTTGTGATGCCACAAATGGCTCAAAAATGTGCTATATGTTGCCTAGGATTTTTAGTACCATCAAATAACTTAAAGTTTTGTGACACAAAAACCTTAGGGTAGGGTACGACATTGAACTCCCTTCAAAATAAATGTATTGCCCTTAGATTGGGCTAAGGCATCCCGAACTTGCTCGACCATTTGCTCAAATTCTTATTCTTGTATGGCACTTGATGGAGAATTCTTCTTTTGTTTCTCATCTCTATTCACTAAGGCAACTTCCCTCCTTTCATCTGTGACATGTATAATCTCCAGTTGATTGACTTCTGGGCATGCTAACTGTCGTGGTTGAGACTACCCCTGAGCTGTGGTCATGGCAGTCATGACAGCAGCCATCAATTCCATTCTTTTTTCCATTTGGCTGATTTGCTCATCCCTTAGGAAAACAACCCTACGTAGTTCATCTACCGTGTTCTCTTTGATGCAGTGTCTCTAGTCTCGATGACATGGATATCCATGAAATCTTCCTCGAGGTAATCATTGATGTCAAATTTTTCATCATCATCAATGAAAACTCCATGTTCTCGGGCCAACTCGGAAATCTCGACCCTGAGCTTTTTGACCTTTTCTTCAATTATTGATTCTTGTAGCACCTTGAGATATGGAAGACTTTGTTGGGCATTCTCTACTTGCTCATCCATCTCGCTAGCAATTGCTATGACAATTTTGAATACTTCAGACCCTTGCTTCATTCCATTACCCAAACGTACGAGCTCACTGAATCGTATCGGTACGGAGACCTTGGGTACCCACACCTTTTTCTTTGATGGTGATATCTTGAAACGGGGTGTCTCAATAGAATCATCAGCATGTCAAAGAGAGGTATGCTCCCCATGGCAAAGACTAGATACAGTATCAGGAAACTTGTTTATCCTTTCTTTCGGAACTTCAAGAAAATTGTTATGGCCAATAATTGGTTAAACTATCAGACCCGTATGTAACTTCATCAGTTAACGACCTACAGGTCTAGTGATGATAGAATCTATAGTGATGGTGGCAGTATCAACTCTGCGTCCCAAGAAAAACCTAAAGGAAATGTGAGGAGGTAAGGCTTAAGTTGATTTCTGAGATTGCCTGGTAGATCTCACATCTTTTAGAATTTCTTTCTTCATGTAAGGAGATACTGCAAATCCCACTTGTTTAAGCAATTCACCAACTGAGCAACCTTCATTAGCAGCTAGTCTCTAGAAAACTGTAATGACTCGGGTGATAGAAGCAATCTTCTTCCTCTCCCCACCATATCCATGAGGTGATGGTAAAGTAGTAGTGATCTCCCCGATACTTTTGTACACATTAGTATCCATTAAGGGATGGAACCTACTCCCTTGCAGAAGTGAGTAGGTCTCCAATAATACTGACTCCTCCTGATGATGACCGTCATCAACATGTACTTCCTTAGAAATTTGTGCCTCAGCAGCCCTCCAAACCTTTTGGCTGAGCTTTCTCCTTTGGGTTTGGGTTAATGGTGCAGTCCTCAAACTTGATCTGATTTAAAATACTGATGGCGGGACAACCAATCCTTCAGTCGGGTCTTCGACGATCATAACTTCTTTTCCCTTAGCAGAAATGGGAACAACAGGCTTAGAAGGTGTTGTGGTGGCAGTAGTCTTGACTTTTCTGTAAGAAGGGAAATCCTGGGGGTAGTTCAGGTTAAACTCAGTAGACAATTCTTAAACTTTCGGAGCGGCGACTTTCATCATGGCAAACTAGGCTTTCCCGAGTACAACCTTGAGTTCATCAAATTATGCTCCAAACTTGATAGTGGGAGTGACATTGTGAGCACTGCCACTCGTTGGTAGGTTACACGAGAAAGTAAGCATAGGGAACGCCATTGCAGCATCTTTAAAAAAAGAAAGCTTCGGGGTTAGTTATTTGGCTAATACCTCGTAATCTTAGTGTGAGCACTACAAATTAGCAAAGGTCGATCTGTAGATCAGGCAAAACTTTAATTAATTTGTGGAGATTTTAAGATTTTAGTAAAAATAATCTAAAAGTAGAAAGATTTAATTAATATAAGGAAAGTTAAAGAGCACGCACAACACGACACAATATGATTTAGTTTTCAAAATAACAAATCAAACTCGAAAGAGAAAAAAGTGAAGTCCAGGACCCAGTGCAGGGCAAACTTTATAACGTACAACACCCAGGAGGAACCAGTCCACCAACACACCTATTTGGGGTCAAACACCACACAATATTAAAAGTCCTTAATGACCTCTTAAACCTTCCTGTTCAAAGGTGATTGAACAGATGGACATGAAGTTCAAAAGAGCAGACCGTACTTACCCAAGAAAGAAATGGGTGAAGCATGTCAACAGAAGAAAGGTAATCTTGTTTATGAAACTTATCAACACATTACCAATGTATGAAGACAATATTTCCTGATTAATATGGAGAGAGAAGTTTATAACTTATGGAGTCGCCAGAAGTTGTCGACACAATTTTAGTTAAGCAGTTGCCCGTTGGAAATTATCGGTCACCGGAATCGAAACTCCATCACCCACTTAGAAAAGGCTTTTAATTTACATATATATATATATATATATATATATATATATATATATATATATATATATATATATATATATATATATATATATATATATATATATATATATATGAAAGAGCATTACACCTCAAGCTATGTCTTTATTACAAAAGATAAATACAAGACTTGAGGGTGTGGCTCGATTAAATAAACTAACAAATATATGACATCTGTTTTGGTCTGCGAAAACTATTTCATTTATAAGTTGACATGTTTCCCTATTTAATATAGAGAATTAAATAGGGTTTATATTAAGTTGGCTTTGGAAAAGCTTCCTATAAGGGCAAGCCCCTGTAGTTAATTACAATTGAGATAACTGAACTCGCCTAAGAAAACTCTCAATAAAAATCAGGGAATATCATCTTCAAAAAGGTGAAAAGGATAGGGATTTTAAACAAGATCAGACAAAGAGGTGTGAAAGGGTAATGGCTCAAACTTGGAACAATTATTTTTGGACTCCAAAGGAGGAAGAACTAGGGGGATGTCACAGACTAAAAGCGAACCTCGATGAGTTCCCAAAGTTCCCTATAGTTTGGCTTCAATTTTGAGGATAAATATTTAAATGTTTTATCCTGTAAATTTTATTATTTAGGCCTTACACTTGTGTGAAACGATCACATAAATAGCCTGGAAGATGTGAGGATTTTGGTCGTGATGAACGTCAACCTTGGAAGCTTAAGACGAGTTAGGGCTTAAATTGTATAGCAAGGCTATACTGAAGCATAAAGAAAAGTTGAGGATTTATGTTACATAAGTAAACCACCTCGAAGTCCTATGGCTTGGTTATTTTATTTTAAAGGAAGAGTAGTTTAGTTGACGTAGACTTGTTCTGCTATTGAAGATGGTCGTGCTGCCCACAATGCTAGCTCCAAGCTCCTAGTCATCGCAAGTTTAGGTTTTCTAATGTGTCAAGTTATGATGTCAAATCAAATGTCCTAAGGTTATGGTAATTTCAATATTATGAGGTATATTAAAGTTGATTAGAGCAACACTGATTATGATCCTACGATTCCCTCATTTCGATACCACTATTTTCTTTTGGATTCACTTTGTCCGAAATGATTTACTAAACTCAACTTAATGAGTTACATACATTCATTTAGAATGTGGGAAGCCTCGTTGGCAACTGTAGGTTACCTCCTCTGCGGGATTCTCGATCATCCGGTAAAGACGTTTTAATTAAGTTATAATTTTTGTTTTCTGATGTTTGTGATTAAATTTTGAGTTATCGTATATTTTGAATCTTTCTTGGTAAAATTTATTTTGATTTATTTTTAGTTTTATTTTTTACGACTATCCTAGCAGTTTTGGTTTTCATGCAGAGTGACATTGTTGTTTATCATGCAAGCTCTAAGCAAGAAGTACAAAAAGGTAAATGCAATAATTTAAAAGTATGTCGATCGATTCTTCTCGTTCGTTCCTCCACCTTAAAGGTTAGTACTTGCAAAGCATGTATATAATTTTGCAGGGAATTTAAATTGCAGGAGTAGATGAAGGTTTAGCTACCAAACCCCAAGTTATGAATTTATTGAATCTCAGAAGATCCTAGTGGATGATTTTAGAACAAAAATATGACAAGTCCAGTTTGCCCTTCAGAATGTTCAATAGATATCAAAATGCTCAAGGCATGATCCTGGACCATTTTGAATATCTCTTTAAATATTCTGAGTTCATTTTAGACTTATAATGTTGTTTCATTAATCATCTAAGGTTGAAGTGTGACTACCCCATTGCTTAGTGAAACTTGGCAATTTAATTATCCTGAGGATAGGATACCTGGTTAATTAATTGATGTTTCATTTAATGGTTATGTGAGTGGGTGTCCCTAAAGCAAGTTTAAGTCATTTAAGATTGTGGTGTCCATAATTAAGGTCAGGCTTGAAGTGTTTATAGATGTTAATCACCAATCATGTTATCTTCTAAATCCGATCAATTAAGTGTAGACATCGAGCATATGTCACTATTAAGCCTTCAATAATCATGATAGGTGGAATGGTGATTATAAAAATTTTGATTTAAGTGATATGTATTCTTATTGAAGGAGCACATAATTATCAATCTTAGGCTCAAGATAAGTAAATTATCATCTTCTCTAGCATAAGCCCATCACTTAAGAATCATTTGATTTTAATTGATTTCCAAGTCATGCAAAGGTGGTGTGTGAGTTTCTACCTTTTAGTCCCATTGTATTTCAATCATCCAATCATATTTATTAAAATCAAAATTTCCCATTTTCCCCATTGGTTAATCCTAGATTTTGATTAAGGACCAAAATCTAAAATGACAATTTTGCCCTTTGGGTACTTTACCTGATAACTCATTAAACACAACTCAAATGACTTGAGCATTCAGAGTGGTATATCCATGAGTTAATTGAAACATCGAAGGAGGATAATGTGGTATTTTTTTTAAGTTAATTTTAATAATTATTTAAATTTAGGAAATAGGGTTTTCAAAGTTGATTTATTTAACTATCCAAAATAAAAATTTTATTTATGAGAAAATTATTAAAGATTCCCTAAGGTGAGAGAAGCACTTAGGCAAAATTTCATGATTTTTTGAATTAAATTTTTATTATTGTTATTTAATTTCGAATCAATTTCAATGATGTAATTAAATTGAAAATAGTGTTTTAATTATCAAAATTATTTTATATTTTTATTAGACTTCTCTGAGTTCATAAAACTCATAGAGTCAATTTTTATATTCTTATAATTTATAATTAATTAATTATAACTATTTTAATGAGAAAATAAGAAAAATTTATTTTTCAGCTTTTAAAATTTATTTTTAACTTAGAAAAATTAGAAAAAATGTTTTAATGAATTCTAAGTGATCAGGGAAAATTTTTACAGCTCTTGAACCATTTTTTCTATTTTTGAAATTTTTGATTATTTTAATTATTTCTTAATTCAAAATACACTTTAAAAGTGACATATTTTCACAAAAAATAGATTTTTGTAATTAAATGCCCTTGATCACAAGGAACTCAAAAAACAATTTTTCATGAATTTTCTAAGCTTATTTAATTTATTATAGTTATTTTTGTACAAGAATACAAAGTTTCTTTAAAAATCAATCTAGTGTTTAAACTAAGCCCAAAAATATGGATTTTTGTACAAGAATACAAAATTTTATTTTTAGTCCACATTATTCTACTTTGTTCACTGAGAAAGATATGGATTTTTGAAGTTCATGTATTAAAATAAATTAAGAAAATCCATATTTTTCTACTTATCCTACGAGGCTCCAACTCAACCTACGGTGGCTCTGAACTCCCACGCGGTGCACTCCCATTTGTTGCGCTTTCTAACTAGGCATGCCACGTGGCCCGCGGTTCACTCACCAAGAGTCTGTCCGGCTCGATCTCTGACCAAAGGAAAATATATTGAGATTTTCAAACCAATTTTATACTATTTTTGATAATATTGTAGTTTAAATAAAGATATTTTTGAAGTTTTCTTGCAGGAATGATGAATTAGGGTCATTGGAGCAAAAAGATGCAAAAAAGAGTGAATTTGGAGCGAAAAGGACCAAAATGTGAAGAATTGAACGCCGATGGCGAGATTTTCCTGAGACCCAAAATTAATTCATTAAGAAGGTCCGTCGACGGTGCCCTGAAGGCCACCGATTGTGAGGTCGGCGGTTATGCCTAATCAGGCTTTGGATAAGGCCAAATTTTGAAGGGATGCTTGGGCAACTCTTGGGAAAGCTCATCCGCAACTTTAAAAGAAGATTTTGGCTGAAAATCAAGATGGTCCTGGATGTTAGAAAGGTCTTGGAAGGGGGGAAGACTCAAAATTGAAGTGTGAAACAAGTGTAGAGAGTCAAAATTGTGAGGAACTCTTCGAGAGATTGTAAGAGTGGAGGGAAAGTGAGAGATTTCTTCCTCCTTGCTACTTTGAAGAGGAATTCTGTGTGTTGTAAAGGAAGGAAGAGTTTTATAGGAACTTCAAGGAGTGTTCTTGGGGAGAAATTAGAGATAAGTTATTTACTTTTTGTATTTTGTATGACTTTGATTTTATATATGAATTCTGAGTTTTGTTGTGTTTTCCCCATGAGATCTGAGTAGTTTTCTCTGTCTTTCCCCTTGTCTCGAGATTTGAGAAATGGTGATTGGAATTGGTGAAGTCATGAAAATGTTTAAGAAATTGTGATGATCTTTTCACTTCGATCTTAATTTACTTTCAATCTGGCCAATTGATTTGTTAAAGTATGTTGAGTTTTACAACTAAAAGGTCAAAGCCCTTGAAAGTTGGGTACCAATAAACTTTCAAGGACTTTGAATTGGAGATTTTAGAGTGACAGACTAAAATCCCCAATTTGGTCCTATTGTTTGGGTGCTGAAGTGTAGATGTTAGCCCTTAGGCGATGGGAACGTGGGAGCTCCGAAGTGAGATTAGGTATCCTCCCAGCCTAGCCGCAGATTCAATAAGCAAGCGTAGGATTGGTCAATGTTCTTTATTCCTTGACCAATGGGTAAAGAATAGGTATGCTCCTATTTGGCACAATATAATTTGAACTAGTTCACTTTATCGATTCACTATAGTTTCTTGACAAGGAGAAGGAAGTTTTCTTATATGTTGAATATCACATTTAAACCTTCATTAGTATCATTAGTTAATTAATGGTTATTAAAATTATATATTTATTTCAATTTCTTATTAGTGACAGATAAGCAAATTGAACTTTGTTGTTGCGATTAAAGTATTGCTTTTCTAAAATCTTAGTTCGTAGTTCTAAACCACTCTCTGTGGGATCAATATCTAGGACTACATTAGAGCCCTATATTACTTGAGCGATACGTATACTTGCATTGATAAGTGTTACTTTACAATTATTGAATATTTTACGCCCATATTTATCTTATATTTTTAAGAATATATAAAGTCACGGTCAAGTTTTTGGCGCTGTTGCCAGGGAGTGAGTGAGTAAAAACACAATTAGAGTAACAGATAAAATAAGATTATTAGAAAAATTTTACTTGAATTGTAACTTTTTTTTATAATTAGTTAATTATATTACTGTGTATTGATTTCAAATTGTATGCATAAATTTGGTCCTAAAAATCTTGTAACCTACGATTCGGAATTTGAACGCACTGTTAGAAGGATCAGAAGATTAAGAAGAGAACCTAGAAATTCAGATACAATGGAAAACAACATGAACAATCAAGGAATAGAGAATGAACACCAACCTAGACCCCTACGAGATTATGCAAATCCTACAGCAAATGAAATTCACTTATCTATCCAAAATCCTGATGTAGCTGCTAATTCATTTGAGCTTAAACCTACTATTATCCAAATAGTACAAAATAATCAATTCGGGTGTACACCAAATGAAGATCAAAATTTACACCTCGTTAGTCTTTTAGAACTGTGTGCTACTTTTAAATATGACAGAGTCTCAAACGATGTTGTTACACTTAAACTTTTTCCTTTTTCACTGAGGGATAAGGCTAAGATGTGGTTAAGTTCATTAGCACCAGGATCTATTAGAACTTGGGGAGAACTTTCATAGAAATTTCTATCCAAATATTTCGCTCCATCCAAAACTGTTAAAATTAGAAATAACATAACATCTTTCTGTCTGATTGATGAAGAGTCAATATATGAAGTATGGGAGAGATTTAAAGATCTTCTTAGGAAGTTCCCTCATCATTTGTTACCAGATTGTTTGATAATTTAAACTTTTTATAATGAATTAGTGGGATCTCTTAGATCGATTATAGATGTTGCGGCTAGTGGTTCTTTAATGTCAAAACCTTTTGATGAGGCTTATTAGTTAATAGAAGAGATGGCTATCAACAATTTTTAATGGCCCTCTGAACGATTAAATCCTAAAAGAGTACCTAGTATCCATGATTTTGATGCAATATCTATGTTAGCTTCACAGATTGCTGCAATATCGAAGAAATTAGATCATTATGGGATGAATTATTCTCCAACACCTCCTGTGATGGAAGAGAATTCAGCTGGGCAATTTGTGGAAGTTCAACCTTCATATGAGACTTTAAATGTTATTAATAGACCCAACAACCCTTATTCAAACTATTATAACCTAGGTTGGAAGAATCATCCAAATTTTAATTGGAATAACAATTCTTCTACAAATCAACAATGGGCAAACAATTCAGTAAACCCATTAAGAAATTCATCCAACCAAGGAAATATAAATTACAGACCTTCTTATCCTCCAAGATTTAACAATAAAACTCAAATTAAGGAGAAGAAGTTGTCCATGGAAGAGCTGATATTAAACATGGGTCAACACATGCAGAATCAAGGAAATCAGTTACAAATTCAAGGAAATCAACTACAAAATCAAGGAGTTGCTATTAAGAATATTGAAAACCTATTGGGACATATCCCTACTGCGCTTAGTAACCGAACATTGGGAACTTTTCCTAGTACTGTGGAACCAAATCCTAAAGATCAAGGAAAAGAACAAATCAAAATGATACAATTACGAAGTGGAAAAGAATTGGAAATAAGGGTGCAAAAAGAAATAGAAACTGAAAAAGAGAAAGTGGATACCGAAAAAGAAAAGGGTCATGAGTGCCCAGATTTGGAGTATCCATTCACACCAATGAAAATTACTATGGAGAAACCTCCACCACCGTTTCCTCAAAGATTGAAGCAATACAAATAGCATAAACAATTTTTCAAATTTTTAGAAATTCTTAAGAAGTTAACAGTAAATATTCCCTTGGTAGAAGATTTAGAGCAAATGCCCAATTATGTGAAATTTGTGAAAGGTATTCTGAACAAGAAAAGAAAGCTCACAAATAATGAAATTATTACACTTGGTGAAGAGTGTAGTGCAATTATTCAGAAAAAGCTTCCTAAAAAATTAAAAGATCCTGGCAGTTTAACTATACCATGTGCTATTGGTGAAAAATTTTATGGAAAAACTTTATGTGATTTGGGAGCCAGCATTAATCTTAGGCCTCTATCAGTTTTCAAAAGATTAGGATTAGGAGAAGTCACCTATTTCTGTAACTCTATAGTTAGCGGATCGTTCAGTTACATATCTTAAGGGAGTTATAGAAGATGTATTAGTAAAATTTGATAAATTTATCTTTCTTGTGGATTTCATTATTTTAGATATGGAGGAAGATAAAGAAATACCTACTATTTTAGGGAGACCATTTTTAGCTACAAGAAAAGCTATGATAGACTTTCAAAAAGGAGAATTAACTATGAGAGTTAATGATCAAGAAGTGACTTTTAACATTGTGAAATCTATGAAATTCCCTGCTGTTGAAAGAGAGAATGAATGTTTTCGCATGAAAATTAGTGAACATCTATTGAAAGAACATTTTGAAGAGAAAGAACGATTTGAAGAGAGTAATGAAGTTATTTTGGACAAATTAGAAAATGAAGAATTAGATTATGTTCAAGAAAGATTTGAGATGTTGGATGATACGTAAAATATTGATAAGAATCCGTTATCGTCAATTATAAAACCACCTGAACTTGAGTTGAAAGTATTGCCTAGCCACTTGAAGTATGTGATTTTAGGAGACTCATCTACATTACCAGTTATTATATCTTCAGAATTAAATGATTTGCAAGAGCTAAGATTGTTAGATACATTGAAAAGATATAAGAAATCTTTTGGTTGGACCTTAGCTGATATTAAGGGAATCAGTCCTTCAATCTAAAATGCACTGAATTATATTAGATGAATAATATAAACCAAGAGTTGATCCATAAAGGAGATTAAATCTGATGATGAATAAAGTAATTAAGAAGGAAATTTTGAAATGGTTAGACTCTGGAATTATATATCCTATTTCAGATAGTGCGTGGGTAAGACCAGTTCATTGTGTTCCTAAGAAAGAAGGAGTGACTGTTAAAACAAAAGAAAATAATGAATTAATACCTATCAGACAAGTTAATGGATGGCGTATTTGCATTGATTATAGAAAATTAAACACTGCCACCAGGAAAGATCACTTTCCTTTTCCTTTTTAGATCAAATAGTAGATAGACTTGCTAGGCAGAAATATTTTTGTTTTTAGATGGATATACCAGTTGCCATCAAACTCCTATTTCTCCTGAGGATCAAGAAAAGACAACATTTACTAGTCCTTTTAGAACTTTTCCGTTTAGAAGAATGCCTTTTGGACTATGTAATGCACCTGCAACATTCCAGAGATGTATGATGTCCATATTTAGTAAGTTAATTGATGATGGGTTGGAAGTATTTATGGATGATTTCTCTGTATTTGGAACATCATTTGACGCATACTTAATTTATCTTGAAAAAGTTTTAGAGTTATGCGAAAGAACTAATTTAGTTCTAAATTGGGAGAAATGTCAATTTATGGTTGCAGGAGGAATTATGTTAGGGCATAAAATTTTTGAAAATGGTATGGAAACGAACCTTGCAAAAATCCAAGTTATATCTAAACTAACACCTCCTACTAGTGTAAGAGAAGTTGGAAGTTTTCTGGGACATGTTCGTTTTTACAGGCACTTTATTAAAGATTTCTCAAAAGTTACTAAACCTCTATGCCAACTTTTAGAAAAGGATAAGAAATTTGAATTTTCTGAAGGCTGTTTAAATGCCTTTGAGTTATTAAAGGAAAAATTAATAACATACCCTATTATAGTTTCACCTAATTGGGAGAAACCATTTGAACTGATGTGTGATGCTAGTGATTATGCTATTGGAGCTATCCTTGGACAAATGTATGAAAAGATTTTTAAAGTTATATAATGATGCACAAATTAACTATATTGTTACTAAGAAAGAGTTACTGTCCATTGTGTATGTTTTAGATAAATTCAGATCTTATTAAATTGGAGCTAAATGTGTTGTGCATACTGATCACTCTGCGATTAAATATGTGATGCAAAAGAAGGGTGCTAAACCAAGGTTGATTAGATGGATACTTTTGATGCAAGAATTTGATATTGTGGTTATTGATAGAAAGAGAACTGATAATTAAATTGCTAATCATTTGTCAAGATTAGAAAACTAAGAATCATCTAACACTGACAACAAAATTACAGAAAGTTTTCTTAATGAACAACTTTATAATATTAATGAGTGGAAAATACCACGGTATGCTGATATTGTTAACTATATTGTAAGTGATATTTTGCCACCTATCCTGACATTACAACAACAAAGGAAATTCATTCATGATGCAAAGGCATATTTTTGAGATGAATCTTATTTATATTAACAATGTAAGGATCTGATTATGAGGAGATGTGTACCTTATGAAGAAACTGGGCTAATCATTCAGAAATGTCATGATTCTGAATTTGGAGGATATTTTAGGATTGATAAAACTGCTTATAAAATTTTACAAGCTGGATTTTATTGGCCTACTATCTTTAGAGATGTTTATAGATACATAAAGACATGTGATCGATGTCAACGAGTAGGCAATATATCTAGAACAAATGAAATGCCTCTGAATTTCATGTTAGAAGTTCAAATCTTTGACGTTTGGGGATTAGATTTTTTGGGACCATTTATTTTTTCATTTGGAAACTTATATATATTAATTACAGTGGACTACGTTTCTAAGTGGATTGAAGCACAAGCTTTACGTCGTTGATGCAAAAACTGTTTCAAGATTTTTCATGAAAAATATTTTCACTAGATACGGAATGCCTAAAATGATTATCATTGACGGAGGATCCCATTTTAGAAATAAATATATTCAGGGATTGGCAAAAAAATTTAATATTATTCATCAAATCTCTACTGCTTATCATCCTCAAACCAGTGGGTTAGCTAAAGTTTTTAATAGAGATATTAAACAAATACTTGAAAAGACTGTAAACACTAGTAGAATAGATTGGTCTGCTAGACTGGATACCACATTATGAGCTTACAGGACTGCTTATAAAACTCCTATTGGAATGACTCCTTACAGACTAATTTTTAGAAAGACTTGTCACTTACCAGTAGAATTGGAGCATAAAGCATATTAGGCGATTAAAGAATTCAATTATAATTCTAAAGATGCTGGTAAGAAGAGATTTTTACAACTAAATGAATTGGAAGAACTAAGAAATGAGTCTTATGATAACGATAGAATTTATTAGGAAAAATTAAAGTTATGGCATGATCAAAAGATTAACCAGAAGAACTTTGAACCTGCATAAGAGGTTTTACTTTACAACACTAGGCTGAAGTTATTTCTAAGGAAATTGAAGTCTCATTGGTTAGGACCCTTTATTGTGACTCAAGTTTATACTTACGGAGCTATTGAAATTAAAGATCAGAAGACAGGAAATAGATTTAAAGTAAATAGAAACAGATTAAAACCATATTATGAGGGTAAAAGACCAAATTTTAAAGAGGTTTTAATGATATGTCAACCTGAATAACACCTGAATAGGTCGGACTGACAACGTTAAACCAAGCGCTTTATGGGAGGCAACCCATATTTATCTTTATTTTTATTGCAATTATAGTTGTTTTTATTTGAAATTATCGTTAGTATGTGGTAGTATTAAGCTCTACTACTCTTATTTACCCTTAAAACATCTTAAAGATTGAATCCATAGAGAAAAATTGGAACACATTCAGACGAGAGCGAAAACTGTGAAAATTTTTCCTTGGGCGCCGACGGTGCCCTCGACGCCATTGACAGTGGGTTTTTCTCGAGAGTCCGGGAAAAATTAATACAGAGGCTTGCCAATGGTGCCATCGACCCCGCAGACGGTGAGACCGGTGAAATGGCAGTTACTTGGGTTCAAATGGCGGTTTTTTGCAGTTTTTGGGCGGGAATAATCATATTAAACTCAAAAATTAAATTCTTACCTCATATTTTCCCACCAAAAATGAAGTGAAACTCCACCAATCTCATTTCTATGACATCCAATTCCCCTGATAATCCCATAATTTGAGTTTTCAAATCGGCGAAAGTTTAATAGCACGGAAGCGCAGCAAATCTTCAACAAGTTACTGACGAAGAAAAGGTTGATCAAGTAACGAGGATTCGTAAATCGTGGATTGAATAATCCAAAGATGAATATTGAAGAAATGATAATGCGGCAAAGATGGGAAGTGTTGTGCTACACTACCGTCGTCGTGGTTGTTCCTATGGTAAAAGAATTTTATGCAAATTTACACGGAATCAAGCAGGGAGTTGTCTATGTGCGAGGAAGATGGATCACTTTCACTCCTGCACAGATCAACAAATTATACATGATCAAAAATGTTCCTATCTTCCACTATTCCAATTTCGTTCCAATGAGAAACCAGATGAATGAAATTTACCAATATTTAACGGACGAAACTGACGGCTGGGAAACAAGAGAAAATGGGTTTGTTAGTTTTTCTGCAACACTCTTAAATCCTATTTCAAAACATTGGCACTTTTTCATTTCTGTGAAACTGCTAACGACAATGAAGATCGGTAAAGTTTTTAAAGAAAGTGTTATTTTGAATTACTGCATCCAAAGGGGACTGTCGATCGACATTGAATCAATAATTGTGAAGTCAATTTTGGGCATGATCGTTCATGGATCAACTTATAGGCTTGGACACCCCTCCACAATTTTCTCACTTTGCAGTCAGTTCCAAATGTTCTATGAAAATTGGGAAAAGGTACTGCTACCTTGGAAGCCTTTTGACCCAACTGAGAGATTCCCAGCTTTTGAAGATGAAAATGACATGTCCATTATAGTCGATCAATCATCTCAGAATTCACTGCCTGTTCAACCCTTAAATCCTAACAAGTCTCTGGTGATCCTGCACCGAATCAAGAAATTGGAAAAGGAAGTACAAAATGTCATGAATGCGATTAATAATATCTCTGATTTCTTTGATCATCTAGACTGGAGGATGAAAGAACATTTTGAGCACTCTGGATATTTAGAAGATATCTTGATACGACTGATGAGGAGGATGAAGTTAATAGAAGAGGATTTCACTGAAGAGTTTCCATTCCGACCCTTCTACAACCTCTTCGTTCATGTGCAATCAATGGGTGATCTCGAAGGAGAATCTAGTATCGAGTCTGAAGATTAGTAGATTTATATTACTACCTATCTGTTTATCCATGTA
>NEWO01000454.1:449505-508636 GCA_003013225.1 Phalaenopsis aphrodite | reverse complement strand
GACTTAGGTTTAGGTTAGGCTAAGGTTAGGTTAGGTCCAAATTGATGGTTCAAAATAGTCTAGGGGAATGCCATAAAGACTTTTCAACATAAATTGGGTGCCAATTTTTGGGTTTGGGCATTCTATTTGGTGGAATTTGGAGACATAGCCTATTTGGGGCAAATTTGAGGATTTTGAATGTGGGTTGAAATAGGGTAAAATTGAGGATTTACCTAGGCTAACTGAAGGTTCCACTTGATGTGTAGGATTTTTAGGAAGAATTTAGGATTCAAATTGGGGCAATTGAGTGGATCTTATGGTCCAATTATGTGAGATTAAGTCATAGGGTCAAAATTGAGGTTTTAATTTAGATCAAAGTTGAGCTCACAGAATGGGTCAATTAGGCTTGAATTTGATTTTAATTGATCATATGAAAGATGAATTTGAGTTTATAATTGAAATTGGTGAGTATTGGGGCCAAATTGATGGGTATTTGAGGTGAATTTGGAGAAATTGAGCCTTTAAAGGCAATTTGGGGCTTTTGATCAAAGTTGGTCAAATTGATCAAATTGGGTTCAATTAAAGGGTCCAAATTGGTTTTGGGGACATTTGAAATGATTTTGACGTTTTAGGAAAGTTTGGGCTACCAAGAGTATTTTTGTAATTTAGGAAAATTTGATGGTTTTTTGGTAATTTTGGAATTTTTTTAGATGTTCTGGGAAATTTTGGGAATTTCAAATGGTTTGAAATGATTTTTTAACAAATTTGGGTATTTTGGGTGAAATTGAGAATTTTGGTTAAATTTAGGGTTTCAAGGGTATTAAGTAATTTGGGTGGATTTGGGGGCTAAAAGCCAAGTTGGATATTTTGTTGAATTGGGGTGCCATTCACCTTAAATGAGCTAATGACCAATGAAATACCCGTTTGGGTCTGCTATGTACTAGTCTTAGCTAAACCCCAGCCTAGGGCCAATGAGTCTAGGGGACCATCTACATGAGTTTCCCAAAAAATCAAGGGATCAAAGTCAACATATCTGGTTCTTAGCATTGTGAGTGAAAGTGGGTGCAAGTGAGTGCAAGTGAGTGAACTAACTTCAGACCAACACCCAGGTTCATCCATAAGGATAAGTAGTCTTACGGGGATTCCCCTTGAGCTTCCTCGATAGTGGCCCCTCCTACTAAGTGCTAGAGGTTAGGACCATTATATGGAACCTCAAGTTGAGCATAGAAGAGTTTACAGTTTCTAAAGGTGAGGGTTCCTTTCTAGTTTTCTAGGAATAATCAACAAGAAAGTCCTATGGCTAGAACTTAGGCTACTAAAGAGGGAAAACTAAACCTCAACCAAAAGTGAGGACAACACATTAGTAATCTTCGGAGTTAGTTGGGAGAGATTGGAGCTAGAAATGAGGAGAGTTCAACATTATATTGATTTTGAGAACGCTATGCCGAGACATTTTCAGGGAGAGCTCAATGTGAAATTTCCTCATTGTCCCAGTTTCACTCCCTATGCCCCTATTCGGGATGAAGACGAGGAAGAAGAAGAAGATGATGATGATGATGAGGAGGAGGAGAAGGAATATGAAAACTAATACTTTTATGAGTCTAGTGTAGTTTGATTTTGTGTTTGTTTGTTATTTGTGATTGAAATGTGTTGTATTTTCATTGGAGAACTATTGTAGTAAAAAATTTCTTGTTGTGTTGTGGACATAATTGTAATAGTAACTGTAGACTTTTACTTTTTCTGCATTTTTAGTATTTTTAGCTTTGTTTTTCAATTTTAGTACTTCTGTTTTTATTTCTCATCAAATTATTTAGAATATATTATATCTCATTTAATCCTTTAAAGCCTGTATGTTTTTAATGTTAGTACCTACAGTATAACAGAGCCCAGCTTCATAATCAAATATTCTCTACAGGACAATTTTTATTTTCATGCATTTACAGTTTTCTTTCACCTACTAAAATTTTGTACTAAATTATTTTTAAAACTACTTAAAAACTTAAGTTTGGGGGGAAGAAAATTTTCATTTAAAAAGAAGTAAACTAAATTTTATTTATCCTCAATTAACTATATTTTTAAAACTAATTTAACATGACATAAAGATATTAAGATTTAACTTTAAATAAATATACTTATGTTTATAAATATTTTGCTAAATTTAGGTAAAAAGTTTTTAATAATGAAGGTCAAATTCTAAAGTTAAAGATACATGGTATGAGGGGAAAAGACTATGCTTTTCTATTAAAAGTAAAGGAAGTTGTATTTTTAAAGTATTAAGAATTTTAGAGTTTCATGTAAGAAGAAAAGAATGAGACTTTATGAAAAATCATAAACTAATATGAATTTATAAAGTGAAGAAAAGTAAGGAGTTTTAACTTTAAAAAGAGGATAGTAAATTTCAAAAATATTAAAGGCTATCCGGATATAGTAATCCTAACTTGAAAAAGAAAAATAAAGGATTCAAAAGATCCTAGAAGAAAAAAAAGAAAAGGAAAATAGAAGAAAAGAAAAATAAGTGAGGAGAAGCTTAAAGAGACGCCTAATAAAAAATTGGCTTCACTTGAATTAACCTAATGAAGGAGCTTTATTACATTTTCTAAACTTATATAGGAGTATTAGTAGCAATCCTAGTAAAGTCTTCATGAAGTTCCTTTTAATATGAATATTCTAATTGTTCTTAATATGACAAATTGCAATATTTCTTGAAATTAAAAGAGATTCAGAAATCTTACATTTCGTACTAAGTATTCCTAGACTTAGAATTTGAATATAAGTTATTGAAGGTTTTTCTTAAATTTTGTTATTCTATTCATTAAACTAGAGTATAGAAGTTGTAAGTAAATCTCTATACGAAGTCATGAGGTTTTATGTAGTAAAAGTATCACTTGTGGACAAGTAACATTTAAGTTTGAGGGATTTTAATACACAAAAATAATATATTATTTTAAGTACATATTTTATGTTTATTTTTGTGATATTGCACTTTAAAGAAGAATATTTTCATGCTCTTGTTGCAAGTATATCATTTTTAGGTATTTGGAGCAAAAATGACAAAAAGAACGAAATTTGGAGCCAAATCAACGATGTTTGGAATTCTAGAGCATGATGGATTGTTTGATAAAGGCTTGGCGCATGATTCATCAGATCTAGCGCATGATGTGCTAGAGATGACTTTTTCTGCGGATTAATGCGGTTCGAGATGAGTTTTGTGCGATTCAAAGGTACACTTGTTTTGCACACTTATTGGAGTAATTCAATGCACCTAGACACTTTGGAAGGTTCTTTTATGACGGGTGAAACACGTGAAAGACACTTTTGGTAAAATGAATTTGAGGTTTGGTGGATTTTGGTGGAGTGATCCGAAAAGACTTGGATTTCAAGCTTGAAATTAGGGTTTTACAGTAGGAAAGAAGGTTAGAATTTGATTGGGATGAACTTAGGAAGCTATCGGGAAGTTGTTAGAGCAATTTGGAGGGGTCTCTCGAAGGAATTGGCAGCACTTCCAATGGCCGAGAGAGTGGTGGTTTAAATAGCCATGGAATTAGGGCTTAATTAGCCAAGCTAATAAATGAAGAAAGATGCTTATGTGGAGGGCTGAGTGGTGCAATTCACCAATGGGGGTGAGCTTCATTGGATGTGTAGAAATTTGGATTTAAACCAAAGATTAACTTCTCAATTTTGATTTTACCGGTGACTAGGCAGGCCAGCCAGGCCAACGAAGATGGTTAGCTACTTCAGGTAAGGTCAGGGAAGGTTTAACGGTGATTAACTTTGAAGTTTAGTGGTTGATGGCATTGTGTATAGAGCTTGGCCAAATTAGGGTGTAAGGTCTAGGGAGATGTCATGAAGAGTTTAGAAAATGAGTTTGGTGAAATTGACTAGATTTAAAGGTTCAATTTGAGGGAATTTTTATTTAAGGTAAATTTTGGGGTAATTGGTTTTGGTATTGGATTTAGGTTAGGGTAGGGTTTGGATTTGGCTTAATTGGAAGTCCAAAAAAGTTTAAAAAATTTTCATGACTAGTTTGAGTATCAATTGGGTGGAAATGAGGGTTTCATGAAGTTCAATTTGGTGAAATTTGGATTTTGGGGTAAAATTTGGGGGGTGTTGGTTTGGGATGGATTTAAGCTAAGCATGAGTTCGGGTTTGGACCAGTTGAATGTTCAAATTGATATAGGAGTGTGTTATGAAGAGTTTAGGATTCAAAATTCTAGGACTTGAGTTGGTTAGGGGGTTCAATTTGATGAAACTTAGGGGTATGGCCAAATTAAAGATTTTTGTCCAAAATTGAAATTAGAGTTTGGAAGTTGGTTCATTTTGGCTCCAAATTGGTGTGTATTGGGATTGAAAAAGTTTATGTACAATTTGGGCTTGAAATTGGGTGAAATTAAAATGAATTTGGAGAAAATTTGAATTGATTTAGGGAATTTGGCAAGTTAGGGGTAAAATTTGGATTTTGGTCAAGTTGGTCAACTTTGTCAAATTTGGCAAACTTAGGGCAATTAGGCAAATTCCGAGAGTTACAAATGATCTTTTGGATGAAGTTTGATGAATTAAGTTTTGGCAATTTTTTATGTATAAAGTGTATTTTGGCAATTTTGACAAAGTTGGGAGGTATTTTGAGAGTTTTAGGGAAGATGAGGTATTTGGCTCAATATAATTAACTTGGAGTAGTTTGATATGATTTTTGAAGAGATTTTGAGGATTTGGGCCATCTCTGGAAATATAGGGTTCCAGGGGCAATTTGGTAATTTTGAAGAAGTTAGGGGCTAAAAGGCCAAAATTAGGTCTTTAGGTGGAATTGAAGGCCACTGGGTATGCCAGTCATTATGATTACCTTTTTTGAGTCATGAAACCAGGGGAAGCCCTTTTGGATCCTCCATGTGTTGGTACTAACTACAATAGCTAAAGGACTAAGAGCATATAGACTGCCCACATGAGTTTCCAAAAGAGCAAAGGGAATTAGATTCAATGGGTGTAATTTCAAGGTTTTAGGACAAGTGTGGAATTGTGATGTGCTTGAGTGTGTGAGAGACCGAACCTTAGCCACCCAGGGTTGTGCTAAGTTAACAGTTCTATGGGGACTCATCCTTGAATCCTCACATGTTGGTATCAACCTTCCAAGTGTTGAATGTTCATGACTCTCCATATGGGTTTCAAAGAGAGCAAAAAGGTAGTTTGAATTTCTATGGAGGTGGGTTCCATCTCTAGTCTTCTAGGATAGTCAAAAGGGAAGTCTTATGGCTAGAATCTAAGTATTAAGAGAAAGAAAGCCTCACCAAAATTGAGACATGCACAAACAAGTGTGCATTCAAGCAATTAGCAAAGTCACACATGCAATGCAAAGGCACGTGCAAAAAATGCGACATGAAAATGTGGTTGGCCAATTGACCCATGGATAGACCGTTTTGGCTGACCTGAGCGAAATGATTAGTCGATCATGCCAGAATGGTCGATCGAACCAAAGCGATCGGTCGATTGGGCAGGGCGGCTGATCAAAACAAAGCGATCACACAATTGAAATGAGAAATGCAAAATTTTGCATGCAAATCATGATGAAAGACAAGGAAAAAAATACAAACTAACATGTATGATAACAAATAAAGCTTGCCCTAATGATCTCACATAGGATCTACGATTTAATGAAGTTTTAGTTACCATCTGTTACAGAATGTAATAGAGGGCATACCTCTAAGTGCCTGAAAAAACGTGATTGAAGTTTTCCACGAAAAGAAAACCTTCAAAAAATGAAGGTTGTCCCGCACGGACATAGCCTTTGCGAACTAGAAAATGACGATCAAAGGATTTCATCATTCTCTAGATCAATGTGGCATCAATATAATCATCAAGGGATGAAGCCACTGAAAAAATGGGGTTACCAAGTTCCCCGTTGATTAGGACAATGTGCTAAAGATTTGAAGGGGAATCTTAAGGATTCACAGAGGGTAATCAATATAAACGACTCCTTAACTTATTGGTCTCCTCTAACATAGAATTCTAGACTTAATATTCTAACATTAGGCCAAAAAAGGCATACTAAGAATGAAATTGCAAAATTTTGAGGGTTATTTCTCGGTAGTTTCGAGATGTGTTCTCTAGGCTTGCTTTAAGTTCTGAACTTGCACTGGTGAAGATTGTTTTGCTTCACCTTCAAAGGTGGAAGATGCTTTCCACTACAAGAAAAGTACAAAGCACCAAACAAATTCTTCATGTAACTTTGTATTTCTGTATAAAATGAGGAAGACAATGAAGGAAAGATGACGAGAAAGAAAAAGATGAAGAAAAAGAGAAAGAAGAACAAGAAATTTGAAGAACCCTTCCTCTTCTCTTAAGAACTCTAAGAAAATCTCCCTTGAGCTCTTAGTGAGTTCAATTAAAAAATGAGCTCCCCTTCGCATGATGCCAGTTGCTTCTTCTATCCAAGCCATCTATTTTGCAATGTCAAGAAGGATAATGGTCGCCGACTGCTTCTCAAATGGGTTTTTCATCCCAAAATGGCAATTTCCTTTTTCATCCTTTAGTCACTCCCCCAAATGATAATATGGCCAAGTAAAAAACCCTTATTGAATGGTTTAAGGATGGTTAATGATGGATTTCGGGAGGACTAGCCGAGTGAAATACACGAACTAGGTAAATTGGCGTGGTCACGGTTAAGATTTGGTGTAAGTACGTTTAACTCTCTTTCTGACCGGTGTGGGCACGCCGCCCTCGAGCGCGGGGCGTGGTCAAGCATAACACTACAATGTTGGGTTGGTTTTTCGTGCGTTTCAGGAGCATTCAAAGGCTAGGTACGAGCGAGATATGATCCTTAAACATTCATATGAACCATAGATGTGTCCTAGGAGCTCACGGAGATGACTCACGTGTATGACACCAAAAATTGGTGCCAACGTATGCTAAATAAAAAAAAATATAAAAAAACATATTTTTTGAAAGCATATAGTCGTAAAAATATTTCAGTGTTTCTTCCAAATTGATGCTAAGTTGAACATAATATCGGTGGCACTGTTTAAGTCTCTCATTGCTGAGCGAGTTACAGTTCTTTAACAAGCGGTAGCTTCCAATACGAACACATCACCAATTATTTTGATAACAAAATATTATTTTATAAGATGATTTTGATAAATATCACTCAATGTTTTTTTCTATATTTACATGTATAATATTTATATTTTAATCCTGCCACTTCAATTATGCTCCAAAAAAGTTATTGCATTATTTAAAGCTTCTGTGATGCCGTCGTTGTCCGTGTTTCACGACATGTTTATAAATGGTTGTTGAATAGCTTTCAGGAGCTAAATTTGATTGATTGCGCTCTCCCGGACCCAATTTGGTTGGTTTGATTGAGGTGGACCCAAAAAACAAAAACAAAAAAAAAAATTGATAAAGTTGAATTTTCGGTGGTTTGGTTTGTAAGTAATAAATTAGTAGTTACATAAATAAATATAATTATTTTAGGTGGTAAGCAAGTTCTCAATTGACACTCTCCTTTTCAAGAAAATATTACGTCTGAAGTTCAGATACAGTTCAGATGTCGAGTATAAGATGATTGTACTAGAAGTTTTCTTCTAACATATTGTACTAAGTAAAAAATATCCAAATAAATAATATCATAGGAAAGCCATAGAGTACATGGTTGTAATGAAGAAAAACGTTGTACTCCGTGATAGGAATGGACCTCAAACTTCTTTGTTTTTTTGACGAGAACATGGGTCACATTTAAATATGAGTTAACTTGTAACGTAATATTTTCTCCTGCTTTTTAGACTTCTGTNCGTGGTCACGGTTAAGATTTGGTGTAAGTACGTTTAACTCTCTTTCTGACCGGTGTGGGCACGCCGCCCTCGAGCGCGGGGCGTGGTCAAGCATAGCACTACAATGTTGGGTTGATTTTTTGTGCGTTTCAGGAGCGTTCAAAGGCTAGGTACGAGCGGGATATGATCCTTAAACATTCATATGAACCATAGATGTGTCCTAGGAGCTCACGGAGATGAATCACGTGTATGACACCAAAAATTGGTGCCAATGTATGCTAAATAAAAAATAAAATAAAAAAACATATTTTTTGAAAGCATATAATCGTAAAAATATTTCAGTGTTTCTTTCAAATTGATGCTAAGTTGAACATAATATTGGTGGCACTGTTTAAGTCTCTCATTGCTGAGCAAGTTACAGTTCTTTAACAAGGGGTAGCTTCCAATACGAACACATCACCAATTATTTTGATAACAAAATATTATTTTATAAGATGATTTTGATAAATATCACTCAATGTTTTTTTTCTATATTTACATATATAATATTTATATTTTGATCCTGCCACTTCAATTATGATCCAAAAAAGTTATTTCATTATTTAAAGCTTCTGTGATGCCATCGTGGTCCGTGTTTCACGACATGCTTATAATGGTTGTTGAATGGAGCTTTCAGGAGCTAAATTTGATTGATTGATTCATTCATTCATTCATTCATTGCGCTCTCACGGACCCAATTTGGTTGGTTTGATTGAGGTGGACCCAAAAAACAAAAAAAAAATGATAAAGTTGAATTTTTGGTAGTTGGTTGTAAGTAATAAATTAGTAGTTACATAAATAAATATAATTATTTTAGGTGGTAAGCAAGTTCTCAATTGACTCTCCTTTTCAAGAAAATATTTCGTTTGAACTTCAGATACAGTTCAGATGTCGAGTATAAGATGATTGTACTGGAGGTTTTCTTCTAACATATTGTACTAAGTAAAAAATATCCAAATAAATAATTTCATAGGAAAGCCATAGAGTACATGGTTGTAATGAAGAAAAACTTTAATACAACTACGTTGTACTCCGTGATAGGAATGGACCTCAAACTTCTTTGTTTTTTAGACGAGAACATGGGTCACATTTAAATATGAGTTAACTTGTAACGTAATATTTTCTCCTGCTTTTTAGACTTCTGTGGGCAACAAATTTATTATAAATAGCTGATCTAAAGCAAATTATAGCTTCCACCGCCATATTCACTTTTCTCTTCCTCCACTTAAATTTCCATAAGAAATATAGAGTTCTGTAATGGAGATTCAGCCATCTTCCCAGCTCGGACTTGAGGATGTTGAACGCCAATCTGTTGATTATCATCCAAGTATTTGGGAAGACTTTTTCATAAAAAATCCCCCCGTCTCACCAAAAAAGCTGGTAATGTAATTACGAACTTCTAAATTCCTTGATATTTGACATGTAAATCACTAGTAAATCCACCAACTTCATAGGATGAATAATTTATCTTTTATGAAACATATTTATTTACTTTTTTTTTTTTTTTTTTTTTATGAAATATATTTATTATATGAAATGAACTCAATGTTTTGATATTAAGAGAGATGTAATATGCTACTTCAGATCAAATCAATTATGAAATGAGTTAATATTCTAACTCAACTACATCCATGAATCTTTATTTTTGATCATTCTGTATCAAATGTTTATGAAATTTTCATCAAATTTTAGCCAATCAAACTTTGAATTACAAATGCTATTCAAAATATATTTTGTATTTTTATTTTCGTTAGCATAATTATAAACTGGATGATACATCTAGAAAAATTCAAAATGCAAAATGCAGAATGCTCCGTACGATTAGAAATGGACAGTGAATTAGGAATCTTTTCGTTGGTCAGTATACAAAAGAGTTGGTAATGCTTTCATATAAGAGTAGTTATATGATTTTATGAAGCAATCCTTTTCTTCTTAATTTATTTTTATTGACAAATGTGTTCGGTATTTATTTATTTTTATATGCTTTCAAGAAAATTTGCTCGTGAGTTACATATTATTTATTTATTATAAATAGTTCATACAATTTTTTATGATTTGAAATTTTATTAATAACAGATATTTGAAAAAGCAAATTATTAACATGAGAAGTGAGGCAGTCAGTTAAATTTTAGCTTTTGTATTAACATTAATTTCAATTAATTTACATAAATAAAAAACAAGTTAATACAATTAAATAAAATGTTAAGAAAAGCTACGTTTGAGCATATGTGTGAATGTTGGACTCAAGCTAAAGACGGGGAAGCGAATTCTAGTGAGACGAAGATACCGAGTCCGATCTACGACGTGCACAACTAACCCAAGCATTTATCTTCAACTATAACCCTAAACATGTATTATATTTAAATATTTTATCTTTATAAATTTGTTAGTTGATAAAAAGAATGCTTATTACATAATGTTTGACTTATTATTAATTTAGTTATACATTCATAAAATTGTTTGTGTTTGGATGAAATTCAGATAAGCTAAACATGCCACCATCTTTAAAAACCAATTCTAGTCAGAGAAGATGTTGAGTTACTGTCTCAAAATTGGCTTGTTTACGATCCAGTTGAACGCGTGTTTTTTTAAGCGAGCTTCAACAGAAAATTGCATGAAGGATGATGTCGGGCAACAATATTGCATGAATTCAAACAAATTATTGAAAAATTGAGATAATAATTTTAAAAAAGAAATTTTTCATTCGTATGTTATCTAAACAGTTGACTTAAAAATGTATATTTTGATTTTATTGATAACATCTTTCATAATTCTATATAATTTTTCTTTGAGTAAATTATAAATGACATAAATGAAATCACACATTATCTTCAATCATTGATTTTAGAATGGATCTCTGAAAATTATACCATCCAACCTTTCTCTAGATCTGATCTTAAGGGGTAAGAACAATAACCAGCACTTTATCCTCGATTATATACTTTATTAATTTGTATCACTTTTCAAATCTGTTTTGAAGCAAATCCTTTTTATATGATTATTTTGAAGGCATATGTAAAGCTTCGAAATGATGAGCTGAAGACCGAGGTGAGGAAAATGCTCGTAGATGCCACTGATACCTTGCAATCGCTCGAGCTAATTGATAGAATCCAACGTCTCGGAGTAGCATATCATTTTGAAAAGGAAATCAACGAGCAATTACTCAGAATTCATAATACACACTTTGATAGCAATGATTTATACGCAGTAGCTCTCCACTTTCGAATTTTGAGGCAGCAAAGATACCACATACCCTGCGGTAAGCCTCGTTTTTATTCGTACGATAAAATCTTACCCTATTCCCAAATGTGGGTTACAATTACTAAATTTAACATGAAATAACATGATATTTTTCATCGGTGCAGTTGCGTTTGAAAAGTTTTGTGACGAGAAAGGAGAATTCAGGTGTTCACTGAGCTCCAATGTAAATGCCTTACTAAGCTTATATGAGGCATCTTATCTTTCTTTGCCCGGTGAAGAAATATTGGATAAAGCAAAAATATTCTCAAAACCTTTACTCAAAACATCTTTATGCAATTTGGAAAAGCATTTGGCAATGATGGTTTCGGCGGCTTTGGATGTGCCATTGGTCAGAAGAGTAGATCGGCCAAGGACTATGCTTTACTTGTCAATCTATGAAAACGATAGCTTGTTCAATAAACTGTTGCTCGATTTCGCTAAATTGGACTTCTTTATATTGCAAACTCTCTATCAAGAGGAAGTTAGAAGTTTATCCATGTAAGTTTTTGTTTGCCACATCCACATTCTAATATGAAGCTACTAATGCCGCAGCGGATGCGTTAAGTGTGTTGTTAAACTATATTGACTTGAAAGAACAAATGGCGCACTTGCTTTGTCTTATGGGTTTTATAATTTCCATTTTACGATTTGAATATCTTGTGGACCTGCAGATGGTGGAAAGATTTAGGTTTGGCGAAGTGTTTTCCATTCTCACGGGATAGAATAGTAGAGTTATCGTTTTGGTTGATTTCGGTGCACCATGAGCCATTCTTATCACGTGTAAGAAACATGCTGACAAAGTTGCTGGCACTACTTTCTCTCACGGATGATATTTATGATAATTATGGGACCGTTGAAGAGCTTGAGCTTTTTACCAATGTAATCAAGTGGTATAGTGGAATATGAAATTCTCCTTCATTAAACATTCACCATTTTGAATAATTTACAGGAATTAATTCGTTGTGCAGTTTATTTAATTTTGATTGCAAATATTATTGCAGTTGGGACATTGGAGCTGTTAGCATGTTGCCCAAATACATGCAACCATGCTTCCTAGCATTTCACAAAACCATCAATGAATTTGAAAGAGAGCTAGAACAAGAGCAATATTCCTTTCGGGTAAAATACCTTATAGAAGAGGTAACAATTTTACGAAAACTTAATTGAAGTTATTTGCTACAAATTCTTAGTAATTGAAGGTTTTAATGTCAGATTAAAAAGATGGCTCAAGCATATTATGAAGAAGCTAAGTGGTCTAGTGAATTATATGTGCCCAAACTAAAAGATCAACTGAAGGCTTCCCTTGTTACAGCCGGGCATTCTGTTATCTCATGTGCATCATATATGGCCATGAGAGAGGACATTCCAGAGAATTTGTTTGAATGGTTAACAAGTATGCCTGCAATAATGACATCTAGTTCTTTGATTGGTAGAGTTATGAATGACCTTGCCTCATGTGAGGTAACCTATTAAGTCAACCCATCTCTCTCTCTCTCTCTCTCTCTCTCTCTCTCTCTCTCTCTCTCTCTATATATATATATATATATATATATATATATATATTTATATAGATGAAGGTTGATTGATCATAACATGGATTTTAATGTATTTTTTCAATATATCAGTTTGACCAAAGTAAGAGACAAGTTGCTTCAACTGTCCAATGTTACATGGTTGAGCACAAAAGTTCCAAGGAAGAAGCACGCATGAAGCTTATGGAGATGGTAGAGGAAGGATGGAAAATAATAAATAAAGAGTTCATGTTTTCAACCATTTCAATAGCTTTAATTCGAACAATCATAAACATTACTAACTTTAATGTGTTGGTTTACAAAGATAAAGACCATTATACCAACTCTAACACGATTATGAAAGATTATATCATGGACGTGCTGGTTGAGAGAGTTGAGTTAGACTTATAGGCTATACATAACATCTTTTATTATTCTTCAGAAATCCCTCGAGTATTTTACTTTTCATTGCAAGGAAACTTCAATGTTATTTAGAGTTGAAGCATGTAATATGTTTATCCTTTCATAATAATTGTCAAGCCCTATTGATGATTTTAATTATGGCTCATTTGCCATGAGATTTGTATGAAAGCTAGCTTTTACATTTTTGGTTATTCTTCCTGCATGAGTGTTGTATCACATCAAGGATTCCCCTTAATATGATCAATAATTTTGGTACAAGTTTTTCTTGTATGATAGAAAGCTTATAAATTGAGTGTGTAACTAAAATTGCCAACTAATTAGTTGGAAGAAATCAAGGAGTCTTTTTTTTTTTTACTTTTTTTTTGTAGAAATCCTAGTTTGAATTATGCCTATATATAAATTTTGTTGTGTAGCAATGATTCCTATGAAGAAGAAGAATCTATGATGTATATTGTAAATAATTAATTAAATAGAAAAAAATAAATTTCTTTTATGGGAATCCTTCTAGAAAAACATTCAAAAACTTTCTTATCTTTTTATGTAGCGCATTGTGGCTTAAGCTTGTTATGGAATTAAAACTTTTAAAATGTAAAAATTATTAGGTGTATCTAGCACACATAATGACAAATGATTTCATTGGATATGCATATTATTTATACAACCGACCGTTATCTCTCAATGTTGGGTCGCCTACATGAATCATTTTTCTTCTTTGTGGATTATTGATTGTACTAATTTTATTTAATTCTAAATTATTAAGATTATTTTTATACAACATTCCCAATTATTTAAGTCCAAATTCCACCTTCTTTAACATACGTCGAATCTAAAACATCTACTCCCCTTATCGGACCACTACATGGTTGACTTTTAATGTGATGAAACCATCTAAGATGACACCTCTTGTTTTCCATTGAGTTGTGTCAACCATTTCATCGATATATTATTTTCACATTTACCATTAAACGTAAAACCACTCATCCACCTAAGCCTTCTCATCTCAACAACACTTAGTTTTATGCTTCCCTTGAATACACCAACATTATGCTCCATAGAACATTACAAGCCTCACTACCAACTCATAACGTTTTTATTTAAGTTTAAGTAGTACTTTTCAATCAAACAATAAGCCCAATAAAAAAAAAATACCTCTACTGTCATGAGGAACAAACCCCTAAAATCATAAGCCATGTTAATTATTATATTCTTAATTAAAATTAAAACATTATAGAGGCTATTTAATTATTTAAAAATAAAAGACTCATCAAATAGTTTTTATTTTTGTTCCACATTGATCTCTTTTGTTCCTTGAGCAACATGTTATTTCTCTTTTGTTTACAGTCATTAGGAACAAACCCCTAAACCTTTTATTTTTGTGAATTCTTTACACAAAGATATGCAATTTTGAAGTTCTGGAACTAAAATAAATAAAAACTTCTGGATTTTTCTACTTATCTATGTCATCTGCCACGTCAACATACGACGCGTCGAAACCTATGCAACATTCTCTGATTCAGCACCACCATTTGACTCAATGCTCAATCAGCCCATTGTTATCGCTCCATCCACTTGTTTGAAGCCTCTTCTGTCATTGGAAAAATACACGTACGAATGAACGACATCCGTTTATTGTCCCTGATTAACCCAACCCGAGAATCGTTCAACTTCAAACACTTAGATCTCACTTGATACTCAACCAAATTAAGTATGGTTTGTTCTTACACCTTCATCTACTCTAGACAAATACATCTTTACAGCTACATGCACATAAAATACAAGTTTTCTTGGGTTGAGAGTTTATACATTTGCCCAAGAAGTGAGGCCTCGATTGGCTGCTTGTGGAAGCTTCAATGGAGTCCAACGAATCTCCTGGAAGTGTCACTTTCCTTTGGTGAGTGATCTAAGTATGGGTTCGACTAACACATTGTGCAGCCTTGATGAAACAGTGGGTTGGAGGGCTCAGAGTGATGGGGATTGAGTGAGGAACTTCTTCTTAATCTCTAGTGAAAGTTAAGGGCACTTTAGTTTTGAGTTTTGTAGTGTTTGGTGGAATGATAGAAAATGCCCTGGAATTGTGCTATGAAATTGAGCTCAGACGGTGAGGTGGAGGGCTGAAAGATGGTTGAATTGAGCTTAGGGAGGCTTGAAGAAGCTCTAAAAAATTTTGGCAGAGTCTTCCCATGAAATTAAGCACACTTAGTAGTTGTCCGAAAATGGGACCTCTTATAGCCATGGCCAAGGAAAAGGCCTCACGGTCTAATTGGTTGGTGCAAGAAGGATGTGGTGGAGGGTTGAGCACGTAGGCATTCAATGGGGAAGTGTCCCAGTTGATGGGCTTAGTTATGGGTTTAAAGGGGGAAGGGTGCCCTCAGATTTGAGTTTTTTGGTGATTAGGATGGCTAACTAGAGGTGGGGTGGCAACTAGGTGGTTCACGGGAGCAAGTGGTAGATGGTTGATGACAAAGATATATTTGGTTTAGCCAATTTTAGAAAAAGATCCCCTAATTTAGCGAACCCTTGGTCCATGGCTCAATGATTTTGACTTTCTATATAGATGTTTATTGTGATGTATGTGATTATATACTTAATTTCCTTAATGATGATTCCTATTTTGCAACAAAGTAAAAAACTCGATCTAAAGCAAAAGCTAGGCAAATTTTTCACTATGAAGCAAAGAAGAATACATTTATAATATTTAAATATGGGATACTACACAAGTATATGTATCATTATCAAGTAATTTAATACTTTTTTACTACACCTCGAATATCGAACCCACAAAAAAAATTGGCAATATGCACTTTATAAAATAAGAGAAATTAGATAATAAAATTTTACTTAGCAAACTATTCTTACTTAAGATCAAGATGCTATAATAGGAACGAAAATTTGATTTTTTTTTGTAATTTTTGATATTTGAAAATAAAGTAAGCAACTAATTAACTTAATTAAATCTTTGCAAGATGAAGACAATATAAGTAAAATATTTTTTTCCTTATCATGAATCAGTAATAAGTATAAAAAATTTATTGTGGAAGCATTCTAAATGTGTTGTGTCAAATAGGAGTAATAATATTCTTTACCCTTACTAGAGATGCTATAAAGAATATTGACTAATCTATAGTTTAAACAGTTTTGAAGACCGGTTAGGTAGGGAAGATACTAGCTCTCACTCTAGAGTTCCCTATTCTCTCTCCACCTGGGGGCTAACATCTCGTATCAAAACCTAAAACTATAAATCAAATTGGGGGCTTTAGCCTGCCACTCTAAAGTCCTCTAATTATTCACCCATGAAAGTTTATTTTCCTATTTATTTGCACTCAATCCCTTGAACTACATTCTAATCTATGAAATTTATATGTGATTCTTACCATTTGTTGACTAAGACAATACCATCTCAGATCTTACATCTTCTCATAACAGATATAAACATCTTAATTGGTCAAATCAAGACGTAAATGCAGTACAATGTTTTAAATCAACACAATTTCTTCCATCATTGAAGTCTAATACTTCACACAACTTCCTTTCAACACTTCTTGACTTATCATTTTAAGAAACAAGATAAAAAAAACTACTCAGAATCCATGGAGAAAACACAACCACATATGAGTTTAAAAGTAGAAATTATGCACACAAATAAGAAATCTAAAATAAAACCAAATGCAATCACAAAGATAAACACTTATCTCAAATCCTCCCCACCAAATGTCTTGAAGTTCCTTTGAATTCTCTTCCTTCACTCACAATACAAGCTAAAACTTAAAAGAAAATAAAAGTGGTCGGTGGTGGCAGTAGTTACTTTGATGGATGATGGCTGTTGGATCGGATTAGATGAACCTCTCTCCTTTGATGATCTAAGTCTTTTTTATAAAAATATAGAATGTGCCTTAGTGTCTCTTCAAACCGCATCTCCATTCAATGAAACTTCTAGATGTTGCCTCCTTTCAAAAGCCAATTCAATGAATTTTTGTGTTCATGGGCTATTTCCTCGTTTTTTAGGTTTCTTCAAACACCTCTTCAAAGATTCTTCTAAATTCAATAAATCATCAAATAACTAGTTCTGGTTCTTAAGCGCGGATTACCTGGCACTTAGACGCGACTCTCTCTATATAACTGGCGCATAATCGCCAGTCCTAATAGCTTAGGCGCCCTAGTTCATTTTTGCAAGTTCTTCATTTTTGCTCAAAATTTGACCTTTTTTCACTGCTTTTACCATTTTTCATCCATTTGATATTACCTACAAGAAAAACATAAACATACCTTTCATTAAATTGTAATATCTCAAAAATAGGTATTAAAATGTATATAAAAAGTCTATATTTTAGGTGTATCAAAATCACCCAAACTTACTAGAGATGCTATAATGAACACTGACTAATTTATAGCTTGAATAGTTTTGAAGATCGGTTATGATGAAAAGATACTAGCTCTCACTCTAGAATTCCCTCTTCTCCCTCCATCTGGGGGCTAACATCTCGTATCAAAACCTAAAAGTATAAATCAAATTGGGTGTTTTAGCCTCTCACTCTAAAGTTCTCTAATTCTACACCCATGAATGTTTATTTCCCTATTTATTTGCACTCAACCCCATGAACTACAATCTAATCCATGAAATTAATATGTGATACTTACCATTTATTGACTGAAATAATACCATCTCAGAACTTACATGTTCTCAGAACAGATATTAACATCTTAATTTGTCAAATCAAGAAGTAAATGACGTACAAGACATCAAATCAACACAACTTCTTCCATCATTGAAGTCTACTATTTCACACAAATTCCTTTCAACACTTAATCACTTACCATTTTAAGAAACAAGATAAGGAAAAATACTCACAATCGATGGAGAAAACATAACCACATATGAGTTTAAAATTAGAAATTATGCACACAAACAAGAAATCTAAATTAAAACCAAATACAGGCACAAAGATAAACATATATCTCAAATCCTCTCCCCCAAATGTATTAAAGTTCCTTGGAATTCTCTTCCTTCACTCATAATACAAAATAAAACTTAAAAGAAAATAAAAGTGGTTGGCGGCGGCGATGGCCGGTGGCGGCGGCGGTTACTTGGATGGATGATGGCATTTGGATCGTATTGGCTGAACCTCTCTCCTTGGATGATCCAAGTATTTTTTCTAAAAATTCAAAAGGTGCCTTGGTGTCTCTTCGAACTGTGTCTCCATTCAATGAATCTTTTAGAGGTTGCCTCCTTTTAAAAGCCAATTGAATGAATTTTTGTGTCCATGGGTGTCGCTATTTTTTTCTTTCGAAAATAAGATTTTAAAATTTAAAATTGAAATTGAATATACATATAATATAATTTTAATTTTGTGAAAATGATATTTTTTATTTTTGGAAAATAATGAGACCGAATATATCTAATATATTTAATAGTTTAAATAGCTGAGCACGATACCATAAATAATATATCATCTTTAAGGATGAACGTATCACTTATCGGTAGGCTTAACTATCTAAACTTAAAAGTTTATGACTCTATTTTGGTCTGCAAAATTTATAAACGACAAATTTTTTTATCTAATATATAGATTAGATAAAGTTTAGATTAATCTGTGTTCTTAAATTCTCTATAGGAGCAAGCCCCTATAGTTAATTACATCTTAGACAACCGAAGTCACCTAAAAAAACTCTCGATAATGATCAGAGGTTTCATATTCAAGAATTCAAAGTTCAAGTTTCCACAATTGTTCATAGGAAAAATCAAATGAGATATGTTCAAATAGGAGCAGTTATTTTCAGAATCCAACGGAACGAAAAGAAGGAGATGTTGGAGATACTGAAGAAGAATCAGTGACATCTCAAACTAATCTATGGTTTGGCTTTACATCTTTGAACGATAATTTACTTGATGTCTAGTCCTGCAAATTATTTAGATATTCGGGACTTATATTTGTATATCATATGCAATTAGCCCAAGAAAATGTAAAGATTTATGTCATACTAAACAACGACCTCGGAATCCTAAAAAGTTTAGGACTTATATCATACGATATAAAAATCGTAGAAAGTTCTAAAAGATAATGTGAGGATTTACGTCGTGTCAAACGAACAACCTCAACTTCCTATAGGTATGTTATTTAAATCTATTGAGATTCTACTTAAGCTCATCCTTCTGTCTTTGGTAGTTGTCCCGACTGTCGTCCAGAGATGAATCGTCAACCGACCACGTCGTCGTCTCATTCCGAGAAGAAGAGAGAGAGAAGAGAGAACATATCTAAAATGACTTATAAATATTTAATGTGTTCTTTACAATGTGTTTAGAATTGGTGTTTGTTATTATTGATTTGGGTTTGAAAGTTTGTAAATTTAAACGTTTCAATATTTATATTAAGAATTTAAAAGTTAAGAAAAGATTTTTAAAATAAAAGCCAAGTGGTTTTGGATTGATCTCATCGATGCAAAGCTTGATGTCGTCTCGTCTTGTCTGCTTCAGGGTGGCTTCATGCTCCTCCAATGTCTTGACCGCGACCAGGTTTACCTCGCAAAGGAGCACAGAAAAATTTGTATGAGAATAATATTCAACGTAAGATTGCAAAAATTTGTATAATGTACAAGGTACATGTTTATATACTTGTGAAATCAAAATTATCATTTAAAGTAATGAATAAATTGCTTAAATTTATGCTCACCACTTTAATGTTTGTATTTAATATTTAAATATCATGATCACATTTATCATCCAAGACCTCATATGTATATTATTATTATTGTTATTTTTATTAGTATTATACATATGTTATATTTATATATACATGAAAAGTTAATGTTTAAATGATAGAAAGCTTATAGAAATCATGATTCAAATGTTAGACATATGTTATATTTATATATACAGGTGGAAAAGTTACTTTTTAGATAATAGAAAGCTTATAGAAATCAAGATTCAAATGTTAGCAATGTATAAATATAAGGATATGATATATTTGCAAATAAATTTTGTAATTTAGGTGTTATAGCTATAAACATTCAAGAACAAGTTCATGTTTTGCATTTAAATGTTAAATATGAAAATGAATTGAGAAGAGTATCGTTTGAAATTAGGTGTTAGATATGTAAATACTTTAAAGATTTATAAATCTGTTATTATTTTTTTTTGTTGAATTTAAATGTTGAAATTGAAATATATTAGAGTTGGACAAATCAGCAAGTATATTTATGTGTGTGTGTGTGTGTGTGTGTTTGTAAATAAAGCAAGCAAATATATTTGAGATTATGTTATATATGTAAACATATTATATCAATAATTTTATGCTCAAATTTAATGTAAAATATACGTTAAAGTTAAAGAAACAACACAACACATTTAAATTTAGATGATAAGTACATACAAATATATATATATATATATATATATATATATATATATATATATATATATATATATATATATATATATATAAGTTATGGTTCTACGTATGTAAATATATAGGAATTTGAGTGGTAAGAATGAAAGTTTTCCCAAGTATATTTATATTCAAAGAAAAAAATGTTTAATTCTCAACGAAAAAATATATAGCAAAATTATATAAGAATGCAAGAAAACTAGTTTCCAAATCACTTGGTACAAGTATTGAGTCAAATCGGAAGATAGAGGTAGCAAAAGAAGTAACGTTATTTCTCTATCAAGCACAGACGCCAACATAAGAGAAGAATACCACGAAGGGAAATTTTACACTATTTGAAAACCACAAATGACCTTATTAGTATGCCAAGATTACTTGGATATTAGACACCATTAAGAACTAACATCCTTTAGGCAAAGGGAATCAATTTGGATATATTTCTTCCTTGCATTCTCCAGGCATATCATAGAAGCTTCTAGGGATATGTACGCCCGGCGTCGAGAAGGTTGATGAAGTCCTCGCTGCTTTCTACAAGCCGACGGTGTCCAGTCCATGTGTCGATGTACTTCGCAAGAAGCACAAAAAGGAAACCAACAGGTAGGCGAATTCCACGTTTAAACCAAAGAATTATACCATTATAATGAAGCAGGAACAATTCTAGATGTAAACAAATTCTTTTTTTTTTTTTAATCCACTGATCAAAACAAGATATGAAATCTAGGTATAATTCAAACCCATTTAAGCAAAGTCAGAGGAAAACATTCTTTCAGGATCTCAACCTATGCATTTCTTGGAAATTTGACTTTAACATGTTGGCAAAGATCGCCAAGTTAAATAATCACTAAGAATGACGATAGAATTACAAGCATACCACTCAATTCTTACATAATTACATTTCTAACACTTAAACTTTACATTTATACATATATATGTCACCTTAATTATACATGAGAAGTATTTTTAATTTGAAAATTTAAAATGGTAATATTTTTATGTGATGTAAAAGATTTGAGTGATATTAATGTAAAAAGTAAAATTTAGGTGTTAGATATGAAAATACATAAGAGTTGGGTGGTATGCATGTAAATCTTCCTAAATCTATATATTTAAGTGGAATTTGTATAAAAATAAAATGAAGCAAAAATAAGGGAAACATACCTTAATCTCAGGACTCCAGGATATAAAAAGAAACAATTAGAAATTCTCAGCAATACATATTCTGATGAAATTGATTTGAGCTCCATAAGGCTGTAAAAAGCTTTTGATACGAGCAATTTGCACGCCTTTCAGGCATTTCATCAAATAGTTTCTGTGCGAAGTCCTATTGCTTGGACTTTCCAAAGAAACTCAGCAAGGGATTCTTGTTGATGGAAGAGGCGCAAAACCCACAAGAAGGAGATGAAGCTTTCAAGCACTTCATGCAATCTCAAGTAGCCGAAACTGACTGAAAAGCTGTAGAACATTGAATGCCTGTCAAAGCTTTGCGATGATCTGATTAGCCCCTTGCTCATTTGACTTCTTTTTTTATCAAAGTTTCGCGAAGTGTTGTTGGTGTGGCGGCGTGCTCGGATTTACCTCAAAAGAAATCACAAGGAAACAAACATCCAGGATTCGAGAGGATTTAAATTGCATAAGCGTTAAAAAGAAAACAAAGTCTGTGAAATATATAAATACACGAGAAATAGGTGGTAGATATGTCAGAAGTAAAATTTAAGTGTCCAACATGTGACATATAAAGATTGTGTGCCGTGTTTGTAAATCTGTCATTCCTTCAAGAGATAGTTAAGCAATTAAGCCATTAGGAGAATGAAAAGGAACCAACAAATTATGAATCGTCATATGTTATGTTGTCCTCAACAACATTTATAATTGATGACTTAAGTAAACTGAAATTTTAATGTCAAATAATTTGAAACCAAAATTTGCAAAGGAAGTTAAATTTCTTGTCTTGATGGTTCCGATGCTCGCATTCCTGACATTGACTCTAGTTATGTGTAACGTCGAGGTGTAGATGGTGGAAGAGGTGATTTAACCGTTGGCTTGGTGCTGCAGCTGACCTTGGGCTCTCATGAATCTTTGCAGAGCTGGAACCTTGGATTTGTTTCAGCTAGGAAAGAGCCAAAAAGACGGGCAGCAATAAGAGACACCCTCATTCAACTTCCTCAAACCCGCTTCTCAAGCTCCCTGGTTCGTGCCTCAGCTTCCTCACGTTTCTCTTCAGCATGCCGTAACTTTTCAATCATATTTTCATTCTCTTCTTGTAGCATATCAAGCTCATCTTAAAGTGCAGAAGACTGACGATCGATTCCATTTTCTTTGTGGATTTAGATGCCCGATATCAGCTGATAATCTTCTCTGTGCAGGCTTCGGAGCAGGTAGATCAATTGGTGGAATAGGAGATGGAGTTTTCAAAGTTATACTTGGGGGGCAAAAGTGTTGCATGAATGCAGCAGTGACAGAAAAGGCCAATATGAAAAACCATAAGCATATGAAAAGAAGTATATATGGAAAACCAGAAAGTAGAGCAAGAAGTAGCGAGAAAAAAAAAAACTGCAACGAGATTGATGTCAGAACACTGATCATTGTAAATAATTCACACAATCGAACAAGAGTTAGTACCAGGAATGCAAGTAGTTGATCATCATAAAATTCAAATAAGAAAACGAGAATTCCAATCATAATCGGCACAAAAACCAGCGATTCAATAACATGCACAAAGATTAGCTGGAACTTCGGAAGCTGATGGCGAGCATGGTATTGAAGTTGCACTGTAAACTTAAGCATGCGAGAATGAGTTTCTCTGATTGTAAAAGAAATGGACATAGTAGTAGTGAAGAAAACAAACAATGACATGATTAAAACACCGCATTTAGCCACAAAATAATCTCCGAATCTTGCAGAACCTTCGGAAGGCTCATGTCCATGACTAAGATAAAAAAAATCCCTAAACTGAAAATTGTAAAGATATCCTGTAGCACAACTTTTGTAATATGAGAAAATAATCTCAATGAGTATATAAAGAAGTTGCTCAAAACATAGATCAATTTGAGAAGCTAGATGGCTTGAATATAAAATAAGAGAGATTTTTCTTACAATCAGATCAAAGAAGTATATTCTTATGGTTCAAACGATTAACAGAAACAGAAATCCTTACTGGCAATTTGGATGAATAGAAGAACGAAATTGAAAGATAAGGAAATCATTTATATTCTTGAACCATTCTAATAAGAACAAGAAGAAGAAGAAGAAGAAGATTCTTACTCTTCGTCCTGAATGATCGAGGGAGAAGAAGAACCTTGTAATGGCGACGAGGGCGCACCGAGCGTCGATCGCGAAGAAGAAGGGAGGCCAGCCGGAAATTCTTCCTTAGCGCACGGATCAAAAAACCCAACTCTAGACGATAGGAGGGGAAGAAGATCCTTGCGGCTTAGACAATCAGAGGAAGAAGTTCCCAGCTTGCGACCTCTTGCGCTCGGAGGAAGAAACTTCTTGGAGGAAAATGAGTGATCTGAGAGCCATCCTCTAGGGCATCGCGAGAGAGGTATTTATAGGCGAAGAAAGGGGTTACCAACCGGAGAGTCTACCGGCGGTGAGAAGGACAACCGGAAAAAGTCACCGGCTAGGGCAAACCCTAAACTGCTCGCGGTAGAAAGTTAAACGTCACACACGTCATGGGGTCCATCTATGTCTTTCAAATCCCTATAGGATCTCAACAAGAGCTTCAATATGTCGGCTTTTAATTGATTCAACTGAACGTCAAGGATTAAAAATCCGTCCATATGAAACTTCAAGGAGCAAATAAATGACTTGAATTCCTAAAGGGCGTGGATCCCAGTCTAGTCCTCTAAGAGAGTCAAAATAGAAAAATCCTAAGGCTAGATCCAAGGAAATATAAAGAAAGAGAAAAGAAGACCTCAAAAATGAGGTCAACAATGGGCTATTTCCCTTGTTTTTACTAAGGTTTGCTTCAAACACCTCTTCAAAAAATAATCTAAATTCAATAAATCATCAAATAACTACTTCTGGTGCTTAAGCGCAAATTACCTGGCACTTAGGCACTTCTCTCTTTGTATAACTGGCACGTAAGCGTCCGTCCTGGGCACTTAGGCGCCCTAGATCATTTTTGCTCCAAATTTGACCATTTTTCACTCCTTTTATCATTTTTCATCCATTTTATTATAACTACAAGAAAAACATACACAAACCTTTCATTAAAGTGCAATATCTTAAAAATTGGAATAAAAATATATATATATGGTCTATATATTTTAGGTGTATCATAATTTCACAAACTAAAAATGTTACTTATCCTCAAGTGACACTTCAATCTCTTAAAAACTAAATAAGTAGATCGTGTTGATGATTTTCTTTAGGAGTTACTAAAATTTCGATGTAGAAATATAGTAGTCTAGTTTAGAAAAAAATATTAGTAAATGAGATTAACTTAGAGTTTAGATATTTTTAATGTTAAGAAATACGAAAAAAATTGTTCTATCTAGTTTAGAAATATTGTAGATTCTCCAAATATAGAGTTTATGCATTCTATAATCTTCACTTAAGAATTCTTATTAACATAATTTTACATACCTTATTATATTCTTAAGCTTAAGAGTTTCTAAAGTCTTATACTTTAGAAAGATCAAATGTGGAACCAGTTTTTGATTAGGCACTAATCCTTAAGCTTCTCCTCCCTTTTAAAAATTTTATTTTCTTTTTACTTTTCTTTTACTTTTTCTTTTTTTTCATCTTTCTCTTTTTCATTTTTTATTTTTTTTTTCAGGCAAGGATTACTATATCTGGACAAGCCTTTAATGATTTTGAATTCCACTCTTCCTTTCCTAAAGTAAGAAGTTCATATATCTCTTTTACATAAAAACATAAAAATAGTTATTGAAAATTACTCTCAATAAAATAAATTTAAGTTTTGAAAATAAAAGTCTAAATTTTCTAAATTTTTTAAAAAATATAATTTCTCTTACTAAAGATAGTTACCTATACTTAGCATTTTCCACACTATAAATTTTTAACTTTATGTTTTTCTTTATTACTAAAAATTTCAACTCAATTCTTTTACTCATTTCAAAATTCAAAATCTTATATCCCTAATATAACTTCATATACATTATCATTTTTCTTCAAATCAAAATCAAATTTATTTGAATTTCATTTGAGAACAAATAAATTTTAAGTTTTTGGAAAATTTTTTATCCCTCCCCAAAACTTAAATTTTTAATAAAATAAAACAATTAAGCATCATATATAAATATTGAGAGGAATGAAAACTAAAAATAACATGATAGCAAGGATTTTTACATCTTAAATATGCAAGTACAAAATATAAAAACAAAAGAAAAAATTAAATTGATCAAATTTTAATTTACTTAACATATAGAGATTCATTGACTTCTATGCAGTAGAGTATAACATAAAAGCAAACAAGCACACTAACAAACATTCAGGGCTGCAACATAGAGAAAACTATATAGTAGTAAATTGTAAAATTTAAACATGTAGATTTTAAGTGACAAGTTAGCTGTATTCTAAATCTTCATAAAATCCAGAACTAAGTTCAGCAAAGACTAACCATATACAATAAACAATACAGTTAACACAATTACTACCACAAAAACATAATAACTACTCACAAAAACATTAATACATCACAAAAGTATATAATGAAACCAAACACAACAAAAACTAATAGTCTCAACAAATACATCTCTAAACACAACAAAAAGTATAGAATATCTACACCATCAACAGTTCACATCAATACATAAACTAAATATAAAAAAAAAAACTATAAATCCAATCTAATCATCCAAATCCTCTGCATCACTCTAATCATTATGCCAAGTAGTTGTAGGAGGACAAAACTACATCTTGGTTACCTCTCATGTGGTTTTCTATAACTAAATCCTCATAATCACTACATCTCCTTATGTATCCATCAACATGCTCTACAAAATTTTCTAAATTTAATACCTTATCCACAGTGTAGTTAACATTATCCAAAATCCTTTGCAATAGGTTCCAGAAGATTGACCTTAAGATGTAGAAGCACGTGAAGTAGAAGCTCATGATGTCGAAGCAGCAGAACTACTAAAAAATCAACCCCTCCAAACAAAAATGGTGTGATGTGAATAAGATTTTACATTCACACTGGTAATAAACTTGAGTGGCTACAATATCTCCTCCCAGCTATCAAATTTAACTTCAACCTACTCATATAAAGAAAGATCAAGGATGCAAATCTCAAACCTGCAGTAGTAGCAGCAACGACAAAACTTGTAATAACACTATAAATCAAAGCTCCAATGTCGATGGGCTTGAATTGCTGGATGTAATAGTTCAAATTTGCTTAATCATGGGTCACTTCAATAAGATGATTGGTAGGCAGCAGACGAGAAGAAAGGAAATAATGTCATGCCTTTACAGTGGCAACATATGAGAAGAAAGGAAATAATGTCACGCCTTTAAAGTGGAAAAGTTAACTCTATTTTCATTCGTAATTTTCCAAAGCCCTCTCCCATCAGTCAAAGATGAAATGATCTCATCTAATTCCTCCTCAGTAGGACTATAGTTTAAATAAAAATATAAATTGCTCAGGGACAAATGATAAAAATGGTTTATTACCTCTGGTGAAAAAGGCATAAACTTTCCCCTCACCATGACTCCTTCAGCTTCAGGGAGATTCATGTAGAACTCCCACACCACAAAAATAACTGTTACGACAGAAAAATAATAGAACTGCTCCCACTGGTGGCAAACAATTAGATCTTCTAGAGTTCCTCCTAGACTTTTAAAACAACACTTAGGAATCAACTTGCTCAATTACAGTGCATCACTGTATTGATCATGAGATCTAGCACTAACAAACTCGCTTAAGTTTAATTGGGGCTTTCCCTTGCTGCTCCCCATTCTTCGTGTCATTTCCAAAAAATTATATGAAATTTATAATGAGTTCAAACTTCAACTTTAAATCCCTAAACTCAATTCCTAAAAGCTTAAAAAGGTGTGTATGGGGACATTCCTATATTAGTTCTATATGAAGTATTATAAGCCCACAAAGCATAGTCAAGTTTGACTGACCAATCAATTTTTGTTGGATTTACATTTTTTTTTAATATTCTTTTAATTTGATGATTGGATAATTCAGCCAAACCATTTGTTTGAGGATGATAAGCAGTAGTAATTCTATGGTTAATATGATATTTCCTTAAAAACTTTTCCATCATTCCATTTCTGAAATGACATCCCCCATCAGTTATGATCACACTTGATATCCCAAATCTCTAAAATATATTCATTTTCAAAAACTTTGCAACACTTTAAGCATCACATTGATGTAAAGCAATAACTTTTATCCATTTAGATACATAATTAACTGCTAACAATATATATATATATATATATATATATATATATAAAGATGGTTTAAATGGTCCCATGAAATCTAACCCCCAAACATCAAATATCTCAACTTATAACACATAATTGAGGGGCATCTCAGTCCTCTTAGAAATATTGCCTAATCGTTGACATCGATAACAAGTTTTGATATAAACGTTAATATCTGTAATAATTGTAGGATAATAAAATCCAGGTTGTACAATTTTGTATGTTGTTTTATCAACACAAAAATGTCCCCCAAAATTAAAAATATGACTTTTTTGGATAATTTCATAATTTTTTTCTAAAGGCACACATCTTCAAATAATAAGATCCTTACCTTGTTTATATAAAAATTGGTCATCCCAAAATTATGTCTTAGCTTCAGATAAAAATTTCCTCTTATATTGGTATGTCATTCTATAAGGTATAATATCATTAACAATGAAATTCACAATGTTTGCATACCACGAGACACGCCACTCATTAATATTGAACCATTCTTGATCTGAAAAATATTCATTAATCTCTTTTTCAAAATAGAGTGATTTTTCTAATTCAAGCCTGGAAATATGATCAATAATTTGATTCTCAGCTCCCTTCTTATCTAGTATTTCAGAGTCAAATTCTTGCAAAATAAGAACCCTTCTTATAAGTCTTATTTTTGTATCCTTCTTTTTTATTGAATACTTAATAGTGTAATGACTTGTATGGACAATACATTTAGTTCCAATTAAGTATGATCTAAATTTATCAAAATCATATACTACAGCTAATAACTCTTTCTCAGTTGTGATGAAATTAATTTGAGTTTCATTAAGAGTTCTATTAACATAGTAGATATTCTTGAAAATCTTATTATGCTTCAATCCTAAAACAACTCCAATAGCATAATCACTACTATCACACATTAAATCAAAAGGTTTTTCCCAATCTGATGAAACTATAATTGGTGCAGTGACTAATTTTTCCTTTATTAATTCAAAATCTTTAAGCATTCTTTATCAAAATTAAAAATCACATTTTTTCAAGTAAATGAAAAAGAGGATTAATAGTTTTTGAAAATCTTTAATATACCACCTGTAGAATAAAGCATGTCCTGAAAAACTAAAAATTTCCTTCACACTTATTAGGTAAGGTAAATTAACAATCACTTGAATTTTTGCAGGGTCTACTTCCATACCATTTTCTGAAATTTGATGTCCCAAAACTATTCTTCGTGCTACCATAAATTGGCATTTTTCCCATTTGAGGACTAAATTTGTTTCTTCATAGCACTTAAGAACTTTTGATAAATGTTCTAAACGTGATTCAAATGAAGTTCCAAACACTCAAAATTCATTCATAAAAACTTTTATCCCTTTTTTTAATTAAATCACAAAAAATAGCCGTCATACATCTTTGAATTGTAGCAGATGCATTACATAAATCAAAGGGCATTCTTATAAAAGCAATTGTACTATACAGACTAGTAAAATTTGTTTTCTCTTGATCCTCAGGAGCTATTTGTAATTGGTGAAAACTAGTATATTGATCTAGAAAATAACAGTATTTATGCCCAGCCAGTCTATCCAACATTTGATTTAAAAAGGGTAATGGAAAATGATCTTTCTTAGTGGCGAGATTTAATTTTTTATAATCAATACATATTTGCCATCCCCTGACTTGTCTTGCTGATATTAACTTATTATGTTCATTTAAAGTCACAATCACTCCTCCTTTCTTAGGAACGAAGTGAATTAGACTAACCCATGCACTATCTCAAATAGGCTAGATAGTTCCAGCATCTAACCACTTTAAAATTTTTATCTTAACAACCTATTTCATAATAGGATTTAGTCTCCTTTAAGAATCAACCTTGGGTTTGCAGTTCTCTTCTATATGAATTTTATGAATACAAATTGAAGGATTGGTTCATTTTATATCAGTAATTTTCCATCCAAAAGTTTTTTTGTAACTCTTTAATGTTTTCATCAAACCACTTTAAATGTTCTTTCTTAAAAACTGCTTTCATAATAGGATTGAATGTCCTTTGAAGATTAGCCCTGGGTTTGTAGTTTTCTTCCAAATGAATTCTATGCATACATATTGAAGGACTTATTCCGTTTATATCAGCAATTGTCTATCCAAAAGCTTTCTTGTAACTCTTTAAGGTTTTCATCAAACTCTCTTCTTCTTCTATTTTTAATTTTGAGGAAATTATAACATGTAATGTTGAGGAATCACTTAAAAAGGCATACTTCAAATGTTTGGGAAGTAAATTCAACTCAAGCTCAACAGGTTTTTTAATTGATGGACAAAAAGATTTATCTTTTATTGTCATGTCCAAAACTTGAAAACTTTCTCGAACATTATTTGAATCTTTCTTATATAAATTTTCATATTGATCTAATTCCTCTTTTTGCTTGTGTTCCAACTCTTTCATTTCAGTGTTTTCTTCATCAGTTGCTTTCAAATGATATTAACTTAAATATCTTATCACATCCATTCTATAACATTCATAATCTTTACCTTTTGTAGGTTATTTCATTGATTTGGAAATATTAAAAGTAATGGATTGATCATTGACACACATAGTTAATTCTCCTTTTTGCACATCTATCATTGTTAGTCCTGTAGCTAGGAAAGGTGTCCCCAAAATAATAGGTATCTTCTATAACTCCATTAGGAGAGGTTATTAAACAATCTGCTAACTGCAGAGTTACAGTAGTAGGGGTTTATTCTCCTTATCCTAATCTTTTAAATATTGATAATGACATAAGGTTAATGCTTGCAACTAAATCACATAAAGCTTTCCCATAAAATATGTTTTCTATTGCACATTGAATTATGAAGCTACTAAGATCTTTAGGCTTTTAGGAAGCTTTTTATGAATTATAGCACCACACTCCTCACTAAGTGCAATAGTTTCATTATCTTCTAACATCCTTTTCCTATTAAGAAAATCCGTCATAAAGTTTACATCGCTTGACATTTGTTCTAACGCTTCAGCAAATGGAATATTAATTGTAAGCTTCTTAAAAATTTCCATAAATTTTGAAAATTATTTATACAAATTTTTTTGTCTAAGCCACTGAGGAAATGGAGGTGGTGGTCTTTTCAGGTCAACTTTAAGTGGAGAAATAGGTCTCTCTATTTCTTTTGGAGAGTCCTCTTCTAGCTCTTCAATCTTTTCTCTCTCAACTTCAATTTCTTTTTGAACTCTACTTTCCAATTCTCTTCTACTTCTAAGTTTAATGGCTTTTAATTGCTCTTTATTTTGGTCTTTTGGATTTAGATTTGTATTTCTAGGAAGTGTTCCTTGGAATATATTACTTAATTAATTTGTTAGTTATCCCAACTAATTTTGAATATTTCTAATTATATCTCCTTGACTTTGTTAACTGTTTTCCCATTTGTAACACCACTTCTTTTGTAGACAACTTCTTCTCCTTAACTTATGGATTATATTAAAACCTGGAGGGTATGTAGGTCTATAATTACTATTCTCTTGGTTGTTCCAGTTTTATAATTGTTTTACTTGATTGTTCCGCCATTCTTGATTATTACCACCTGAAGTATTATTCTATTTAAAATTGAAATGGTTCTTCCAACCTGGGTTGTAATAGTTTGAATATGGGTTATCCTTCATGTTGTTTATGACATTCAAAGTTTCTAATGATGCTTGAGAATCTGTCATTTGGCCTGATGAATTCTCTTAAATCATGGAAATTGGTTGAGAAAAATTCATTCCAAATTTGTCTAACTTCCCTGAAATTGCAGCAACTTGATTTGCTAACATAGTAAGAGCATTTATTTCATGATTATTGTCTACTTTCTTAAAATTTACCTTTTTCAGAAGGCCAATGATTAATATTTGTAGCCATTTCTTCAATAAAGCATAAGCGTCATTAAATGGTTTTGACAACAATGAACCACCAACGGCAGCATCGATAATAAGAGATCTAGCTAATCCATTATAAAATGATTGAATTATTAACCAATATAGTATATAACATGGTGTGGACACTTTCTCATGAGTTATTTAAATCATTCCCATGCTTCAAAAATAGATTCCCCTTCAAATTGACAAAATGATGTAACATCATTTCTAAGTTTCACGGTTTTTTATGGTAGAAAATATTTAGCAAGGAATTTCTGTGCTAAATCACCCCAAGTTCTGATAGATCCAGATGATAATGATTGTAACCATTTCTTAGTCTTATTCCTCAGTGAGAAAGGAAATAATCTAAGACTTATAACATCATATGATATACCATCATGTTTAAATGTAGCACACAATTCTAGAAAATTGGCAAGATGTGAATTTAGAACTTCAGTTGGTGCTCCTACAAACTAATTATTTGATTCCATTTGGATAATAGCAAGATTAAACTCAAATGAATTAGCCACTACAACAGGTTTTTGAATACTACAAAGAAGTTCATCCACTGTAGGGTTTGCATAATCTCTTAAACGTTTAAACTTTTCAACATTTTGATTATTTTGATTTGCCATTTCTTGAAAATTTTTAGTAATTTTTAATTTATAAATTTCTCTAATAGTTCTTTTTAATTCAGATTCATAATGCACAAGTCATGTGGAACCTGAACTACACATACATTACTATAACACACATAAAAATAAAATATAACAAAATAAAAATACACAAACAAGAACTTAATATAAAAATAAAACTATAATATTCCTAAAATAAATTTGAAATTTTAAATAAAACATCATAAAATTAGAAAATTTTCTTTCTGAAAACCTCTTTTGAAAATTTGTAATATTTTCCCGACAAAGGCGCCAAAAACTTGATCCTGACTCTCTATATAGAATTTTATTGTGATGTATGTGATTATATGCTTGATTTTCTTAATAATGATTCTTATTTTGTAACAAAGTCAAAAACTTGATCCAAAGAAAAGGTTAGGTAAATTTTTCACTATGAAGCAAAGAAGAATACATTTATTCTGGCTACTACTACAACTTTGTTGTGGACAGGCTAGGGAACCCCCAAGGTATCCTAATATATGATGAGGTGGATCCTCTGACATCCAAAATAAAGGGAATGAATAAAAGGATCGTCAAATTGGGCATACTACCTGCATACTGCATACCCAACAACTACACCATCAATATTTATGAGGAAGGGGACTGCATTCCTCCCCACATAGATCACCATGATATTTTCAGATCTTTCTAAATAGTGACATTCATGAGCAAGAGAAATATGTTTTTTTGGAAGAGAATTTGAGGTTTTCGGACTTGGTGAATTCAAAGGATCTATTGTGATACAGTTGCCAGTGGTTTTAGTTCTAATTCAAAAAGAAAATGGAGCAGATCTGACGAAGCATTACATTCTTGGAGTGCCGCAGCACAGAGTTTCTATTACTCTGAGGAGAATGGACAACAAAAAAATGCCATATGGATTTTAACCAGATCTAGAATTGGAGGAGCTACAGCCATACAAGCTATGTGATAGTTATGCCTTTAACTGCACGGGAAAGGAACTCTTGTTTTGAAGCGTGGATTAGAAGATTAGCTTGATCACCAGCTCACCCGACAAGACAGACAGACGAACAATCGAGCACACAAACAGATAGATAGACAAATATTCAGTTGTATCCTTTTTGCAATGCGTCATAGTAACATATATGATATGATGTTTCAGATGTACTCAACATGTTGCCTTTTGATTGCTCCAGCTGATCAGTTGTACCACAAATTTGAAGCGGGATTAATGAAGTTTATTTCAAGATTTCAACATGTTTTTTGAATTGCCACAAGATCATTCCTTGGCCCAAAATTGTAATGAAAAAAGAACGATATAAAGGAAGCATAATAATCAAATTAAAGTTCAAAAGTGTAAATTTAATCGATGAAAATTAAATTTAAAAGGACACATAGATAATAAAATATGATAAAGATGACAATAAAAGAAAATATTAAAAATGGTAGGTTGGTTCCTCTTGACTTCAAGGTTCCACACTTTGCACTTTCTGTAGCACGAGTTCTATCATCTACATGAATTTCTTCACATCACCATGGAGTTTCACACTTCTCACAAAATCCCACAAGTTTTTCTTAACCACTTTCATTCATTACCTTCTCATCTCCTCTTATGTTGGATGTGAGTCCTTGAGCTTTTCTGCCTAATGTGACATTTCTGCTACCTCTTGGGTTAGATGTGAGTCTTTGAGTTTCCTTCCCAATGTTGTCATATGTTTTCGATTAGCTCTTGGGTTGGATCAGTCCATGTGCTTTCCTTCTCATTCTAAACTTTTTGCTACCTCTTTGGTTGGATGTGAGTACTTAAGCTTTCTTTTTCAATGTAGTGATAGGTTTTCGATCAGCTCTTAAGTTGGATGTGAGTTATATGCTTTATTTCTCAATCTAGACTTTCTACTACCTCTTTGGTTGGATGTAAGTCCTTGAGCTTTCCTTCCTAATGTAGTGATATGTTTGCCATCAGCTCTTGAGTTAGATGTGAGTCCTCGTGCTTTCTATCTCAATCTGGTCTTTCTTGCACCTCTTCTATTGGATGTGAGACCTTGAGTTTACCTTCCCAATGTAATGATTTGTTTTTGATCAGTTCTTGAGTTAGATGTGTGTCTTTGTGCTTTTCTTCTCAATATGGTCCTTCTGCTACCTCTTGGGTTGGATGTGAGTCTTTAAGCTTTCTTTCCCAATGTAGTGATATATTTTTGATTAGCTCTTGAGTTGGATGTGAGTCCTTGTGTTTTCCTTCTCAATATGGTCTTTCTTCTACCTCTTGGGTTGGATGTGAGTCCTTGAGAGTTCCTTACCAATGTAGTGATATGTTTCCAATCAGCCCTTGAGTTTAATGTGAGTGCTTTTGCTTTCCTTCTCAATCTGCTCTTTCTGCTACCTCATGGGTTAGATGTGAGTCCATGAGCTTTCCTTCCTAATGTAAGGATATGTTTCCAAAACATCTTGACTTAGATGTGAGTCCTTGTGCTTTCCTTCTTAATCTGGTCTTTTTTTACCTCTTGGGATAGAAGTGAGCTCTTAAGATTTTCTTCCAAGAGTAATGACAAGTTTTCATGCAATTCTTGAGTTGGATCTGAGTCTTTGAACTTTCCTTCTCAATGTAGTGATATGTTTCTCCAGCTATTGAGTTGGATGCGAGTCCTTGTGCTTTCTTTCTCACTCTAGTCTTTCTGTTATCTCTTAGTTGGATGTGAGTCATTGAGCTTTCCTTCCCAATGTAGCAATATGTTTCCAATCTGCACTTGATTTGGATGTGATGTGAGTCATTATGCTTTCCTCCTGAATTTCGTATTCCAACTACCTCTTGGATTGGAAGTGAGTCATTGAGCTTTCCTTTCCAATATAGTTCATCACCTCTCAAGTTAGATTTGGTTCCTCGAGCTTTCCTTTCCAATGTAGTGATATCTTTTTCCTTATCATGATTTAATAGTAAGTATATGAATTCTATTGCAGAAGTTTTCAAATTGTGTTATGCCAAACAGAAGCAGTAATTTTCCTTATCCTTACTAGAGATCCTATGAAGAACATTGGCTACTTTAAAGATTGATGAGTCTTAAAGAAATAATAGGTAAGGAAGATATTAGCTCTCACTTTAGAGTTCCATCTTCTCCCTCCATATGGGGGCTAACATCTCGTATCAAAACCTAAAAATATAAATCAAATTAGGGGCTTTAGCTTGTCACTCTAATGTCCTCTAATCCTACACTCTTTAAAGTTTTTTTCCCTATTTTTTTCACTCAATCAAATGAATTACATTATCATCCATACAATTTCATGTGATTCTTACCATTTTTTGACTGAGGCAATACCATCTCGGATCTTAGATATTCTTACGACAGGTTTTAACATCTTAATTAGTCAAATGAAGAAGTAAATAACGTACAAGGATTAAAATCATCACAACTTTCTCCAACATTAATGATTAATATTTCACACAAATTCTATCAAATACTTATCGCTTATCAAGTAATGGAAAAAACAAAAGGAAAACAAGTCAGAATTCAAGGAGAAAACACAACCACACTTAAGTTTGAAAGTTGAAATCTTGCAGACAACAAGAAGTATAAATTAAAACCAAATGTAGGAAAAAGAGATAAGAACTTAACTCAAATCCTCTCCACAAAAGTCTTGAAATTCCTTTGAATCTCTTTCTTCACTTATAATAGAAACTACAACTTAAAATAAAAAAGAGTGGGCGGTGGCGGCAACGACGTAGGGGTGTGATGGATGATGGCTAGATGGGGGGGACTCTTCATTAATCCAAGTGTTCTTTTATAATATTCTAAAATGTGCCTTGGCGTCTCTTCCAAATGTGTTCACATTCATTGAATCTTATAGAATTTGCATCCTTTCAAAGTCTAATAGAATGGATTTTTGAATCCATTAACTATTTCTCACGTTTTCACCAAGGTTTGCTTCACAACACCTCTTCAAATAATTTGTTCAAATTCATTGAATCATCAAGTAATTACATCTCGTGCTTATGCATGGGGTATTGAGTGCTTAGACGTGTCTCTCTCTATTTCACTAGCGCTTAAGCGCCAGTCTTGAGCGCTTAGGCACCTCAGTTCAATTTCACACCTCTTAAATTTTGCTCCAAATTTGATTATTTTTCACTCCTTTCACCTTTTTTCATCCATTTGATTGTATCTAAAAAAACACACAGATACCTTTTGTTAAAACACAATATCTCAAAAATATGTATAAAAATGTGTACATAAAAATTATAATTTTTAGGTGAATCAAAATCCCCAAAAGTTAAAATGTTAATTTTCCTCAAGTGACACTCTAATCCTTTAAAGCAAAATAAGTAGATTATGTAAATGAGTTTCTTTAGGATATTCTAAAATTTTGATCTAGAAATATAGTTGTCCAATTTAGAAAAAGACATTAGTCATGTGACCAACTTAGAGTTTAGAAATTTTTAATGTAAAGAAGTCTAAAAATATGAGTTTCTATATAGTTCAGAAATATTGTAAATTCTACAACTATAGAGTTTAGGTATTCTATCTTCTCCACTTAAAAATTTCAATTAAAATTAATTATAATTACTATATTATATCATTAAGCTTAAGAGTTTCTTAAGTTTTATACTTTAAAAAAATTTGATGTCGAATTAATATTTGATTAGGCACTAACCCTCAAGCTTTCCTCCCTTTTTTGATTTTTTTTAAAGGTCTAGATAGGTTTGGGTAGACCTTTAATTATTTTGAATTCCACTCCTCCTTTCTTAAAGCAAAGTTTTGATATAAATCTTTGTTGACCTCACTTTTGGTTGAGGTCTAGTTTTTCCTCCTTAGTATCCTATGGTCTAGCCATAGGATTTTCCTGTTGACTATTCCTAGAGGACTAAAAGGGAACCCTCACCATTAAAAACTCTAAACTCTTTGTTGCTCAACTTAAAGTTCCACATATTGGTCCTAACCTCTTGAACTTAGTAGGTGGGGTCAAAATGTGGTAGCTCAAATGAGTCCCCATAATACTACTTGGCCTTAGGGTCAACCCTTTGGTGGTGTGGTCTTTGTTACTCTCACTTACACACTTGCACATTACACTTCCACTCACTACCATAAGCCTAAGTCTGCTTAGCTTTGACCCTTAAACCTTTAGGAGACTCGTGTAGAATGTCCCCTAGACCCACTAGCTTTAGGATAGGGTTTAGTTAAGGCCAGTATATGGAGGACCCAAAGTAGAGGATTTTATTGGTCGATGACTCAAGTAGGGTGATTGACACCCTAATTTCACCAAAATCTCCAACTTAGCCTTTTGCCCTAAATCAACCCAATTTACCAAAATGCCCTTGAAACTCCAAAATTCTCAAAATTGCCCAAAATACCCAAATTTGTCCAAAAATCATGTCAAACCATTTCAAACACACCAAATTTTCTAAAATTACCAAAATATCGCTCTTTTAGCCGAAATTACCAAAATACCCTTGGTGACCCAAGTTGTCCCAAAAACATCAAATCACTTCAAATGTCTCCAAAATCAGTTTGTACCACTTCATTGAGCTCAATTTGATCATATTAACCAATTTTGACCAAAAGCCTCAAATTGCCTTTAAAGGCCTAATTATCCCAATTTTTTATCCCAATTTCCCCCGATTTCAATTCTAAACTCAAATTCATCATGTCTAAGCTTGATTTAATCCAAATCAAAGTTCAATTGACGGACATTAGAATCTAATTTCAAACCAAGTCAAAAAGCCCTAATTTGATCAAAATCAAAATCTAACTCAATTGGACATCGAATCTATCCAATTGCCCCAATTTTGCATCATAAACTCTTCAAAACATTTCAAAATATCAAATTTAACCTTCAATTTGCATTATAAACTCTTCAAAACATTTTAAAATCACTCGGAGACCTTTCTATACCCTTTATGACAATCATCTACACCAAGTTGCTTAATCGATTGAGTCCAATGTTATGGTTAGCCCAAGCCAAGCCCAACTTTTAGCCATATTGACCCAAATTCAACCCACACACTAAAATTGATGAAGCCATGCCAAATTTGCAAAACTAAAGCCCTACAGCCACCTTCTAGACTCTGGTGACCAGGCTAGACCCACTTAGCCCACCCTAGGTGAGTCATGGGCCAAAGGTCCCCTAAATTAATGGATTTGTTTCCTAAATTGCTTAAGCCAAAGAGATTTTTACCAAAACCCATCACTAACAAAAATTAATTATTGTGATAGGTTTTCTTGAGGTCCCTGAGCCACCTGAGCACCTTCCCTACCCTGGCTAGCCGCCTTAGTCGCTGGAGGAGCCAAAATCGAGAGCCCTCATGCCTTAATCCAAAACTAATTTGACCCATCCAAGCTATACATCTCCAATTGGTATTTGAAATTTTTATTACCTCCACTGAAGAATGCAATTGCACATGAATTGAAGCTCTGAGCTCCACCCCAAGCTCCTTTATTTAAACAACCTCCTCCATGGATAAAATAACAACTAACCAATTTCATTAGGGAGCGCTGCCCAATTGCTTCCAGACACTCTCCAAGAACTCCCAAGCTCAAGCCCATCATTTTCTCCCCTGGATTCCCTTGTTAGAGCTCAATTTTGAGTTTAAACTTCAGGAAAAATAAGAAGATATTTTCCCATGCATCCATATACCACCAAACTCCAATTAACTGTGCACACACCATCCCATGAGTGAGAGGAGTTGATTCCCCACAAAAGCCCCATCACAGAGAGTCCCTAGCATAGACTTTGATCAACACCTGAAATCAACCTTCATCGAAATCATAACTTGGCAATTCACCACAGCCTGAGACTTCATCTTGAGGTTCATTAAACTCAATCAAAACTGCTACAACCATGTGATTGAGGCCTCCCATCTCAAACAAAGTTATTGAGCCTTAACCCTAAGCCGAGGTTAAATTAATTCTTCATACATATTTACTATATTTCATATCATATAAATTGTGTGGATGTGTTCCTCTTGAGTAGATGAAGGTGTAAGAAGCAACTTGAAGTGATTTGCTTGAGTCTAGCTTGATATCCTAAAATTTTAGTGTGAATGACTTACGGGTTAGGTCACTTGGGGACAATGAATGAATGTTGTCTGATCATGCTTATTTTGAATGGACAGTCACGATTAAGCGGGACCCAAAGATGGAACAAAAAGGCAGGCTGATGAGGCGGTTACGTGGCCGACAACGTCAAATAGTGGAGCACATCGTGGAAATTTCGGAGTGGACAAGGATGAGGTGGCACCACGCATTTAAGTGAAAAAATATGTATTTTTTGAATTTATTTAAAAGTGAGATCTCTAAAAATCCATAACTTTTCATAGAAAAATCATAAAAATAAATTAAAAAGACCCTCTAGCTGAGTGAACAAGGAGAATAATGTTGACAAAAAAAATTATATGATGAATCTCTGATTTTAAATTAATTAAAAAGCCTCTGGAGTATTTAAATTCATTATAACTAATCATTGCTCACCATAGCTTGAAATTTTGAGGTTTGTTCCTCATGCTAGAGGCTATGTCCTTTGATTTTTTCAAGGTCAGAGGGCATCTCTGTGCTTCTAACCCTAATTTTCAAGCTAAGATGTCTCTTTTGGCATAAGTTAATTATAAAAATTAAAATATAACTTGAAATTTTATGAGATAAATCTTAGTAGATTCCATGTGGTCAGAGAAGTTTAGGAAAAATATTATGACGCTTTGAATAATTTTATACATTTTTGTATTTAATTATGTTTGTATATCTATTACTAATTTATGTAAATTAAATATTAATAAAAAATCAAAAAAATGTATTCCACATTATGGGTAAAAATTATGTTAATCAACTGTAAAAATTTGAAAATTATTTGATTAAGTTTAAGCATTAAAGTTGATTTTTCAAGAAACATTATGTTTTTGTACAAAATGATTATATTAACTTAGATAAACTTAGGAAAACTATGAAAAGCAGTTTTCCTAGTTCCTTGTAATAAGGACCAGTTAGGAAAAAAAAATTATTTTCGATAAAAACACTTGATTTTTTATCTATATTTCAAATTAAAAATAAATTAAAATACTTAAAAAATTTCAAAAATACAAAAATATTTCAAAATATTCTGAATGATTTCCTGGTCACTTAGAACTCATTAAATATTTTTTATAATAAAGGCCCAAAAATGAATTTTCCTTAATTTTTTCTCATTAAAATAATTTTTATAAAAAAATTAAAAAAATCATAAAAGTATAAAATTTATTTCTTTGAGTTGTCTAGACTTAGAGTTGTTTAATAAAAATATAAAAATTATTTTTTTAATTAAAACATATTTTCCATTCAAATTAAATCTTAAAAATAAGTAAATGATTATAAAATTAAACTAAAGATTTGACTTAAAAAAAGCATGAAATTTTGCCTAAGTTTTTGTGTGACCTAAGGAAACCTTTAATAATTTTTTCGACTTTAGCAAATTCTGAGTACCCTAACCATAAAGGCAATTAAAACATCAGAGTAGAAAATGTGGTTTTGAAATTTTAATTTAAAAGATTACTTCAACTTAAAAAATAGAATTTTCAAAATTAATTTATTTAATCAATCGAAATAAATTTTTTGGTTTATGCTTAATAAATTATGAGGTGAAGAGCCCTAAGGGTAAAGTGGTAATTTTAGATTTTGGTACCTTAATCAAAATTTAGGATTAATCAAAGGGAAAATGAGTGATTTTGATCTTAATGAAACCAATTGGCCATCTTTCCATAATAAGAATAAAATTATAAATTGATAAATTATATAGATTTGGAAGTTAATCAAAATTAAGTGATTTCCAAGTGATGGACTTAAACAAGGGAAATGATGTTCACTTATGATTAAGTCCACAATTAATGATAATCTGAATTCTTTTAATCAGAATCCTTATCACCTAAATTAAAATTTGAACATTTGTTAATCTTTCTCAAATTATATTTATTAAGGGGCTTGATAGTGATTTAGGCTTGATTTAAAAATGTGTTTGATGAGATTTAGAAGTTAACATGATCGATGATTAACACTATTAGCCCAGCTTTAGTGGTTGGTACAAAAGTCCTTAATGACTGAAACTTGCCTTAAGGGCATTCTCCTACATAACTTTTAAGTAAAATATCAATTGATTTATTAAGTACATAGTTCTTAAGATGGTTAAAATGTCAAGATTCATCGAGTAATGGGGTAATTTTCATTTTCCATGAGATGATTAATGGAATAATATGAAAAGTTCAAGATGAACTTGAATGCTTCAAGAGATCTTTAAATCAGTCTGAGATCACTCCCTGAACACTTTGAAATCTATTGGATATTTTGAAGGACAAATTTAATTTGTTATATTTTGTTCTAAAATCATCCATTAAGATCTTTTGGGACTCAATAAGTCATGGTTTGAAGTCTGTTAGATACACCTTCATCTACTCTTGAAATTTATTTAAATTTCTGCAAATATATATACATGTTGCAAAAGCTAATCATTCAGTGGGAATGTTAAGAAGATGACATGTATGCTTTGATAGTGTTATTTAATTTCTGTCATTTTACTTTTTTTTGCAAATATCATAACTGCTTGGGTGCGTACTTTACTTTATTTGCAATATCAAAAAAATTTTCAAAGGTAAACATAAAACCTTTAAAATTTCACTAAACTTAAAACGTTCTTTTGAATTTATGTTAGTCCCTTAAAGGAGGTAACCCATGGTTTCTTATGAGATCTCCCCGATTTAAATGGGTTTCATAACTCATTTAAGCTAAGTCAATTCAAAAGAAAATAGTGATATCTGAATGAGGGAACCTTGGGTTCCTAACCGGTGTCGCTCTAATTAACTTTAAAATTCCTCATGGTATTTAAATAACCATAACCTTAATAAAGACTTTATTTGACATCAGGACTTGACACATTGAAAAGCATAAACTCGCCACAATAAGGAGCTTGGAGTTAGCATTGTGGGCAGCATAGCCATCTTCAACAGCAAAACATGTCTATACCAGCTAAACCATTCTATAGAATTAAATAAAAAGTTATAGAATTTCTTGGTTGTCTGCCTAGTGTGACATAAATCCTCAACTTATCTTTAGGACTTTGTATAACCTTGCTATACAATTTAAGCTCTAACACATTTTAGGATTTAGAGGTTCTCGTTTGTCATGACCAAAATCCTGACATCTTCCGGCTATTTATGTAATCGTCTCACATGAATGTAATCCCTAATTAATAAAATTGGCATGATGAAATATTTATATAATTTCTTCCTCGATATTGAACCCAAATTATATGATACTTTTGGGAAGTCACCGAGGTTCTCCTTAGGAACCATGACATCCCCTAGTCCTTCTTCCTTTGGATTTCACAAATAAATTTTCCAAATTTGAGTAATTCCAAATTTACACCTCTTTAGGTAGTCTTTTGAAAAGTCCTATCCGTTGAAATTCTTAAAGACAATATCCCCTCATTTTTATCGAGAGTTTTCTTAGGTGACTTTGGTTATTTAAGTTGTAGTTAACTATAGGGGCATTCCCTTATAAGAAACATTCAAGAACCCAACTTAATATAAACTCTATTTTATACAAAAATTTAATTCTTTGTATTAAATAAGGGAACTTGTTGGTCAACATAAAAAATGGTTTTAACAGACTTAAACAGAAGTTATAAATTCCTTAGTTTTTTTAATCGAGTTGTTTATTTAAACTACTAAGGATATGAGATTAGTCTGGTCCAATTTTTTAAAAATTTAAAAATACTATCTTTTTTAAAATTATATATAAGTTAAATTAGATGGGGTGTCGGGATTTCTATTCCGGTGACCGACAACCTATAACTTTTTTGGTGTTGACAGCTTCTAGTGACTCCGCCGGGAAATAATTTATCTCTCAATTTAAGTCAGGAAATCTTGTCTTCATATGTCAGTAATGTGTCCATGTCCCTTATGGACCAAACTACCCTTCTTACATTGGCATACTTCACCCATCTATTTCTAGGGTTAGTACTGTTAACTCTTCAGTTTTTAGGACCTTCTGCTCAATCACCTTTAGACAGAGAGGTTCAAGAGTTCATTAGGATTTTTATCTGTGTGTGGTTCTGACCCCAGAAAGGTGTGTTGGTGGACTAGTCTGTCAGACATTGTGCTTTGTAAAGTCGATCCAGCAATGGATCCTAAACTTTACACTCCCCTTAGATTTTGGTTTGCTACTTTGCAAATTAAATTAAATTGTGTCGTGTTGTGCTTGCTATTTAACCTTTATTATTTAATTAAGTCTCTCTACTTTCAAACAATTTTTACTAAACCTTAAAACTTTCAGAAACTAAAAATCAAATAAAGACTGCCCAATCTAAAGATCGGCCTTTGTTAATTTTTAGTGTTCACGCTAGAATTACAAAGTGTTGGCCAAATAACTAACCTCAGAGCTTTCTTTTCAAATTTGCTACAATGACATTCCCGACGCTCACTTTCTCCTGCAAACTGCCGAGTAGCCGTAATGCTCACAATGTCGCTCCCACTAGATTTGATGAACTTGAAGTTGTCCTTGGAAAAGCCCCATTCTTCATAATGAAGTTTGTAGCTCCAAAAGTTTAGGAGTCTTCCATTGAACTTAACCTGAACTGTCCTCAGGATTTCCCTTCTTGCAAGAAGGTGAAAACTGTTGCTGCATCAGCACCTGTTAAGTCTGTCATCTCCTTTTCTGCCAAAGAAAAAGAGATTATGATTGTGGAAGATACAACTAAAGGATTTAATGTCCCATAATTGGTATTTGAAATTTGAATGATTTCAAAGTCTGGTCCATTAACTTGACCTCAAAGAAGAAACTGCAATCGAAAGGCTCGAAAGGCCGCTAGAGCAGAAATTTTGAAAAAGATACCTATTGATGAATTTTCTCACAAGGAGGAACTTGGATTACTAGAGGCCACTCTGCTTCTGCTAGGGAGTAGGTTTTACCCTTTAATGAATACCAGTAGATTGTCGGTGCTATTTTGGGTGGGGGTAGTAAGTTACCCATAAGAAGCTGTCAGTCACCGGAATCAAAATCCCGTCGCCCGCTTCGGAAGGACGTTATGGTTTAGAAAACTATGAAATCAAAATAACCTCATATTTTTCATAGTTTAAATGTAAGAGAACTATACCTCAAACCCTGTATCTATCCCGAAGGATAAACATAAGACTTGAGGATGAGGCTCGATCAAAGAAACTAAGAAATATTTTACGTCCGTTTGGTCTGTGAAACCATTTTATTTGCCAACAAGTTCCCCTATTTAATATAAAGGATTAAATAGGGTTTATATTATAAGCTTCCTATAAGGGCAAGCCCCTATAGTTAATTACATCTTACATGACCGAAGTCACCTAAGAAAACCATTGATAAAAATCAGGGAATATTATATTCAAGGAGTTCAAAAGGGTAAGATTTTTCAATGAAATCAGACAAAGAGGTGTGCAAAGAGAATTGATTCAAATTTGGAACATTTTGTTATGGAATCCAAAGGAGGGAAAGTAGGGTGATGTCACAGATCCAGAGGAGGACCTAAGTGGCTTCCCCAGTTATCCTAATGTTTGGATTCAATTTTGAGGAGAAATATTTAGATGTTTCATCCTGCCAATTTTATTAATTTGGGCTCACATTCAAGTGAAACGATCGATAACCTCAAAATCCTAAGATGAGTTAAGGCTTATATTGTATAGCAGGGCTATACAAAGGCCTAAAGATAAGATGAGGATTTACGTTGCATAAGCAACCAACCTCAAAGTCCTATGGCTTTATTATTTAATTCTAAGGAAGGAAGATTGGTTTAGCTAGGGAATATAGGTTTTGCTGTTGAAGATAGTCGTGCTGTCCACCATGCTAGCTCCAAGCCCCTTGTCGTGGTGAGTTCAAGTTTTCTAGTGCGTCAAGTTATGATGTTAAATCAGATGTTCCTATGATTGTAATTCTTTAAATGTTATGGGTCATATTAAAGTTAATTAGAGTGACAACGGTTAGGATCCTACAATTCCCTCATTCTAGCACCACTATTTTCTATTGGATTCACTTAGTCCAAATGAATTTATCAAACTCAAATTAATGAGTTCCATAATTTCATTTAAACTGCGGGAAGTTTCGTTAGCAGCTGTAGGTTTCCTCCTCCGAGGGATTCCCGATCATCCAATAGAGACATTTTAATTTAGTTGAAGTAGTTGTTTTTATGTTGTTTATGATTAAATTTTGAGTTGTTTTATATTTTGAATGTTGTGGCGGTATATTTTTTCTTGGTTGATTTTAATTTTGGTTTTGGTTTTGTGGGTATCCTAGTAGTTTTAGTTTTCATGCAAGGTAACATCATTGTTTAGCATGCAAGTTTGCATTAACATCAAAATTACAGTATGAAAATACAAGAAAAACAACGCTCTAAAATATAAAAGCGTACCTAGCGAGTCTTCTTGTTCCACCACCTGAAACTCAAAATGCATGTTAGGGAATTTTATATGAAACAGGGAACTAAAGTTTTGGGACCTACCTAACCCTAAGACATATCTTGGTGGCTCCATATTAATTTTATTAAGGATGATTTTGTTAAGCAAAACAAATTAAGTTTGGTAGACCTCTGAGGTATCCAACAGATTTAGAGAAAGAAAGAGGTCTATGATTCTTTCTCATTACCTTATGAAAAGCCTCGATCTCTTTCAAACTTGTTATGTTGCTTGATAACCCATCCTGTAAAATACCTTTCATGCTCAGTGAACATCGATGTTTCAATTATCCCTAAAAGTAGAGTAATTATCACTTGTAATTTAATTTGAGAATTATGTGGGTGAAGAACCCATTTGAGCTTGTAGTGTTTGAAAGATGTTTAAACTTTTCAGATATGTTTACTTTTCTAGTCCTCATTTAAACAAAATTTGATTTAGCCTAGGTCACTACTAAGCCCTTAAGACTTTGGTGAATGTCTTGGTTACAGTAAAGAAGATTGAGTTTTAAGTGATGATGATTGATTTTGAAAATCAATTGAACATCAAATAGGGGTATTAAATTAATGAGTTATTGACACCCAAAACCATACCTTTAAGTCTAGGATCTTTTAATTGACTAGACTTCTAAATTTTAATAATTTAAGGAAATTGTGCAATTCGTCTTTTTAATTAAAGAAAGTGAAGTTAGTTTCTACCAATTAATCCCTTTTATTTAATCATCCAAATATGTTAATTATGATAAAAAGGTTACCCATTTTCTAGAATTAAGCCTAAATGTTAATTAAGGCTAAGCTTCCCAAATTATATTTTTACCCCTAAGGCTTTATCACTTCATAATTTATCAAATTTAATTCAAATGACTTTGGAATTTTCATTCCACCTCACTCATGGGTCAATTAAGACATCAGAGGAGAAAATATGATTTTTCAAACTTTAATTTAATTTATATAATTATTTTAATGAAAAAATAGGACTTTTCAAAGAAAATTCCTTAACCTGACTAAGGTAAACCCTAAACCCTTGAAATTTATTAGAGAAGCACTAGGACCAAATTTCAGGAGTTTTTGAATTTTATTTGAATTTTAAGAATTATTTTGATTCCTAAAGTGTTTATTAATTATAAAATATTTTAAATGCGGAAAATTAATTTTTATGTTTTTAATAAATCTCACTAATGTTAAGGGACATAGAGAAATAAATTTCTAATTTTAATGATTTTCCTTTGAGTTTTTAGAATTATTTTAGTGAAATTCCATTTTTGGCCTTTAAAAATTATTTTATGCTTCAAAATTCAATATCTTTATCTAGAAAATCAAGAAAAATATTTAAAGTGTTCCTAAGTTCTTAGAAAACAATTTTGAACATTTCCATGAATTTTATTATTTTTGTAATTTTTATCATTTTTTAATTATTTAAACGTTAAAAATAGGCTAAAAATGAATTTTTTATTTTACTCACCATTTTATTTTTAGAAAATTCTTCAGATCACAGAAAACTAAAAAAACCAAATTTTAGAGTTTTTCAAGTTATATTTTAATTATTAAAAATTATTTTAATGCCAAAAATGTCATTTAACTTGAAAAATCAATTTAAGTAATTAAATGAACTTCAAAAGCTTTGAAATTTTTATGGAGGGTTCTATGGATTTTGAATTTTAGTGGGAGTTAAAAATCAATAATGTTTATGTTTGTGTTACCCAAAATTAATTTCCTTTATGTTTTAGGGTTGGTGGAAATTAGGTATATTATTCATGACTTGACGCATGAAAAATTTTCCAAAGGGCTCTTTGGTCATATTAAACCTTCCAAAATTTTCTTGGAATTATCTAAGCATAATTATAATTATTATGATTAATTTATGCAAATATTAGACATAAACTTGAAAATATGGATCTCTGTCTAGAGAAAAATCAGAGGATGTTCTCTAAGATAGAAGCAACAACAAGCTAAAATTTCATGTCATGGTGATATATCTACATGTATGGAAAATCAAAATACTCCAAACAGTTTTTAATTAATTAAAAATAAAATATGCATCAAATGGACTTCAAACTATTTCCACATTATTTTTCTCTTTTCACTGAGCAAGAGGGTATTTTTATTTTATTTTTGTGGTTTTTCTACACCAAGATATGAAGTTTTAAAGTTAGGGATCATTTTCTATTTTTTTTAATTACCTATTTACCTATTTAAGTGCGCGGCACCTCGTCATCCTATGGTGGCTCCAAAACTCCATGTGGCACACTCCCATTCGACGCCGCCATCCACACCAGCTGCTGATTCGGCCCGCTGTTGATGCACGAAGCTTTCGTCCCACTCGATCTCGTCTGTTGATGAGATAAACGCGCGTTCAGACGGCTCCCCGTCATCATCCCCGATAGAATGAACCCATGACCGTCCACACTAAAACCCTAAGATCTATCTCATTTCTTAACCAAATTAAGTGTGGTTTGTTTCTAAATGCTTGACTAAGTGTGACGAACACATCCATATGATAATCATGTAATTTAATTAAGCCTACTCAAATGGAGAATCAAAATAGGCTCGGGAGGAAGAGGAGATCAATTCCTTGGCTCTCAGAAGGGAAGTTTTGATCAGAGGTGCTTGGCACATTCGTTGGGGTTGAAGGAGGCTAGTGATTAAGCCTCTTACGGTGGTGTAAGGTCCAAGTAGGAATTCGACCAAGCTCAATCTTAAGTGTTAGTATAGAGCTATGCTACATGCTATGTGAAAGGGGGATTTGATGGGGCTTATCCTCCTTTCACTGTGGTGAAGGTGTGGGTGAGTTTAATTTGAGTTTGGTTGAGTGTAAAGGTGTAGAGTGCTTTGTCCTATCTCCGTTAAGGTTTTAAGCTCCAAAATTGGGCTCTGGCAAGGAGATTCAGGGCAATGTGGTGATTAGATTGCACTGAGGAGGCCTCAAAGAAGCTCTGTGGGTAGTTTATAGGGGTCTCTTTGAGAAAATTTCAACAACCCCTCTATGGCCATGAAGGGGAGCTTTTTATAAAAATGGTTTAAGGCTTGCTGCTAAGTCGAATTGGGGGTGAAATGTTCTGCCTAGGTCAAGGGCAGAGAGGCTCTAAGCTTCAGTTTGGATGAGGTGGCCCCTAAGTTTGAATTGGGTTTAATTCCATGGGGTGGCTCTCAGTTTGGTCATTTTCTGGCCACTAGGCCAGCCGGCCGGCCAGGGTGAGCTGGCCAGAGAGGTCAGGTGAGCCAGGGGAATTTCTCATAGAAATTAAATGGGTTTATGGTTAGTTTTGGTAAAAATATCTTGAGATTAAGCAATTATGGCATTAGATCCCTTGATTTAGGGGACCTACGGTCCATGTCTTAGCTTAGGTGGTTTTATGGGGTTTAGGTTGGTCACTAGGGTTCAACTAATGGTGGTGGAGTCATTAATTTGGTGACTTTGGGGTAGGTAAGCCATCCTTAGTGCTTGGGTTCAATGTTTCAAATGACCACAGCTTGGGTTTAGGTTAGGATATCCTTGTAAATTGGCCAAATTTATTGATCAATATTATGTGGATGATTGTAATGAAGATTTTTTTTGAAGGGTTGAAATGATTTTGAGTTCAATTGGAAGGTCAATTTGGAGGATTTTTTAAATTTGGTCAAATTGGGCATGTTGGGCTAGTCTTAGGTCTAGGTTGGGCTAGCCTTGGGCTAAGTCCAAATTGAATGGTCCAAATGATCAAGGGAGATGTTGTGAAGATTTTTATTAAGGAATAGAGTGAAAATTTTGGAGTTAAGGCCATCAAGTTGGTGAAGTTTGGGGATATGGCCAATTTGGGGCCAATTTGGGGCTTTTGGACTTAGGTTGAAATTAAATGGAATTGAGGTCTTAAAAAGGCCAATTGAAGGTCAATTTTGATGTGTGGGAATTTTATGAAGAGTTTGCAACATAAATTGTGGAAAGTTGAATAGGCCATAGGTTCAATTTGGTGGAACCAACTCATAGGGCCAAAATTGGGTTCTTAATTTAGATCAAAATTGAGCTTAAAGTATGGGTCAATTGAGCTTGGATTTGGTTTATATTGATTATACAGAGGGTTAATTTGAGTTTAGAAATTAAATTAGGGGAAAGTGAGACCAAATTGATGGACATTTGAAATGAATTTGGGGAAAATTGGGTCTTTAAAGGGCAGTTTGGGTGTTTTGGTCAAAGATGGTCAAATTGGCCAAATTGGGTCATGTGTTAGTTGAGAGAAATGAAATTGGGAATATTTGGAAGGTCATGAAAAGTTTTGGGATTTTTTGGAAATTTTGGAATTTTGGGCTAAGGAGGGGTATTTTGGGTAATTTGACAATTTTTGTGATTTTGGGTAGTTTGGGTATTTTCAAGAGGTTTGAAATGATTTTTGAACCAATTTGGGTGTTTTTGATAAATTTGGGAATTTTAGCCAAATTTAGGGTCCCAAATGTACCTAGGTAGTTTGGGGGAGTTCAGGGGCAAAATGCTAGGTTGAGCACTTTGGTACAGTTGGGGTGCCAACCACCCTCAATAAGCCATGAACCAATCATGGGTCCTCTATGCACTGGTCTTAACTAAACCCTAGCCTTGGGCCTATGGGTTTAGGGGACCACCTACATGAGTCTCCCTAAAGATTAAGGGACCAAAGTCAAGAAATTTTAGATTTAGGATTATGAGTGATTGTGAGTGAGAGTGAGTGCAGGTGAGTGCCTTAGCCCTAGACCAACACACAGTGTCAACCATAAGGTCTACTACTCCTAAGAGGACTGTCCTTGAGCTCCCTCATAATGACCCCACCTACTAAGTGCTAGAGGTTATGACAATTATGTGAAACTTCAAGTTGGGTAAAGAAGAGTCTGGAATTTCTAATGGTGAGGGTTCCTTTTCTAGTTTTCTAGGAATAAGTAATAGAAAAGTCCTATGACTAGACCTTAGGCTACTGAAGAGTAAAAACTAAACCTCAACAAAATGTGAGGTCAACAAATTGTCCCTCAATAGGTGTGATGTGATGGGCAAGCGTACCACGCGTAATGGAGTTGACCGACGAGATCAACAAAACCAACACAGACTCCTATGTCGACAGACGTAGAAAAGAGTGTAGAGTTGTGTATGTTATTTGTTTCTAATGGGGAAATTAGTAGGTGCATATTTGATCAAAGTCAAGAAGTGAGCTCTCTCGCTGGGAATTGGAGAGTGAATTTTGAGTTCTAAAAATCTCAGTAATTTATAAAGGATGGGAATTAGCATGTAAGTGTTGACCCTGGGGTTGGAATTGAAATTTAAGTATCAAATCTGAAAAGAGAGTCGGAATTTTGATACCAACCTCGAAGGATGGGAATCAAAGTTTAGGAACTGAACCCGAAATGAGATATGAAATTTAGGTACAAATTTCAGAAAGAGAGTCGGAAAGTTGGTACCGACCTCAAATGATTGGAACCAGAATTTAAGCACTAATTCCAAAATGAGAATTGATATTTAGTTATCAATCTCAAAAAGAGAGTCAAAATGTAGGTACCGACCTCAAAAGGTGGGAATCAGAATTTAGGCACTGATTCGAAAATGAGAATTGAAATTTAAGTATCAATCTCAGAAAGAGAGTCAGAATGAAGGTACCAACCTCGAAAGATGGGAATCATAATTTAGAAACTGATTCCAAAATGAGAATTAAAATTTAGTATCAATCTCAGAAAGAGAGTTGAAATGTAGGTACCGACCTCAAATGATGGAAATCATAATTTAGGCACTGATTCCAAAATGAGAATTAAAATTTTGCATCAATCTCAGAAAGAGAGTCGGAATGTAGGCACCGGCCTCAAAAGATGGGAATCAGAATTTAGACACTGATTCCAAAATGAGAATTAAAACTTAGGTATCAATCTCAAAAAGAGAGTCGGAATGTAGGTATCAACCTTGAAAGATGAGAATCAAAATTTAGACACTGATTCCAAAATGAGAATTGAAATTTAGTATCAATCTCAGAAAGAGAGTCCAAATGTAGGTACCGACCTAGAAAGATGGGAATCAGAATTTAGGCACTTATTCCAAAATGATAATTGAAATTTATGTATCAATCTCAGTAAGAGAGTCGAAATGTAGGACCGACCTCGAAAGATGGGAATCAAAATTTAGACACTGATTTCAAAATGAGAAATGTAATTTAGTATCAATAATCAGAAAGAGAGTCAGAATGTAGGTGTCAACCTCAAATGATGGGAATCCAAATTTAGACACTGATTCCAAAATGAGAATTGAAATTTAGTTTTCAATCTCAGAAAGAAAGTCAGAATGTAGGTACTGACCAAAGGAAAATATGTTAAGATTTTCATACCTATTTTATACTATTTTTATGATGTTAAACTTTAAAGAAAGGTATTTTTGATGTTTTGTTGCAGGAATGATGAATTCGGGTCATTGAAGCAAAAAGATGCAAAAAGGAGCAAATTTTGAGCAAAAAGGACCAAAATGTGAAGATTTGAACTAGGGCGCAGACGGCGAGGCCAACGACGCCAATGACGAAAATTTATCGAGACTCCAGATTTAATAATTTAGAAGGCCCACCGATAGTGCCCTCAAGATCACCGACGATGAGATCGGGGGTTATGTCCAACAATGCATTGGATGAGGACAAATTTTGGAGGGGTGCTTAAGAAAATCTTGGGAAAACTCATCCAGAACTTTAAAAGAAGATTTTGGCCAAAAATTGAAGAAGTCTTGGAGGTCCTAGAGGTCCAGGAGGTTAGAGAGGTTCCAGTAGAGAGTTTACTAGAGAGTCTAATTGTGAGGAATTCTTTGAGAGATTGTAAGAGCGGAGGGAAAGTGAGAGATTTCTTCCTCCTTGCCACTTTGAAGAGGAATTCTATGTGCTGTAAAGAAAGAAAGAGATTCAAAGGAACTTTATGGAGTTTTGCTTGGGGAGAAATTAGAGATAAGTGTTATTTACTTGTTGTAGTCATATGACTTTGCTTTTATATATGAATTCCAAGTTTTGTTGTGTCTTCCCCATGAGTTCTGAGTAGTTTTCTTTGTCTTTCTCCTTGTATTGAGATTTGTGAAATGGTGAATTGAATTAGTTGAGCCATGAAAATGTTAAAGAAGTTGTGACTGAAGAACGACCCCGACCTACATTTATAAGTTCTCTACTTGATGACAAAGAGTCTGCAGAACTGGTCAAACTATTAGCAGAATTCAAAGAATGCTTCACATGGAGCTACGATGAAATGTCAGGACTGTCAGCAGAGGTTGCAGTCCATAAACTCGGGGTGGACAAGAATGTAACCCAAGTAAAATAAGCTCCCAAGAGAATGCGCCTCGAAAAAGAACAACAAGTCATCACCGAGGTGAAGAAGTTGATAGGCGCCAACTTTGTTAAAGAAAAGCAGTACTCGACGTGGTTAGCCAATATTGTACAGGTTAAAAAGAAAAATGGACAAATCCACGTTTGTGTCGACTTCAGAGATTTGAACAAGGCATGTCCATAAGACGAGTTTCCGCTACCTATACCGGAAATGATGGTGGATATCGGTTCAACATATGAGATTTTCTCCTTCAAGGACGGATCGTCGGGGTATAACCAAATCAAGATGGCTCCCGAAGATGCAGCGCTTACAGCTTTCAAAACATCGATTGGAATCTTCTGCTACACAGTGATGCCGTTCGGCCTAAAGAACGACGGACCGACATATCAGCGTGCAATGAAGAAGATTTTTGACGACCTCATTCACCATCAAGTAGAATGCTATGTGGATGATCTGGTCATCAAAAGTAAACAAAAGATAGACCATTTGTACGATTTGAGGATTTTTTTTGAACGGTTACGACGATATGACCTTAAAATGAATTCCTTAAAGTGCGTCTTTGGCGTCACCTCTGGGAAATTTCTACGATTCGTTGTCCGTCTTCAAGGAATCGAGATCGACCGGATAAGATTAAAGCTATCTTGGAACTGCCTCCCCCTAAAACCTTGAAGCAGTTACGTTCCTTCCAGGGGAAGTTGGCATATCTGAGACGCTTTATTTCTAATCTCTCAGGTAGGTGTCAGCCTTTCTCGGCATTAATTAAAAAGGACGCCAAATTTATTTGGGAAGAAAAATGCCAGCGGGCCTTTGGGGACGTTAAACAATATTTAATGACATCTCCTATTTTGGCAGCCCCTATCCCAGGGAAACCGTTCATACTTTATACCACGGCTTTGGATGACTCTCTTGGAGCCCTCTTAGCCTAAGTCAATGAGGAGGGAAAAGAAAATGCTCTCTACTACTTGAGTCGTCGTCTAATACCGACGGAGATAAGGTATCCGGCTATTGAAAAGCATTGTCTGACATTAATTTTTGCTGCTCAAAAGCTTAGACATTACATGCTTTCTCATAAGATCAAGTTAATTTCGAAAGTTAATCCATTGCAGTAGTTGATGACCCGACCAACACTCTCCAGACTTTTAGCGAGATGGTCAATGATCTTATTGCAATTTGATATAACTTTTGTGCCCCTCTGTGCTATCAAGGGACAGATTTTAGCAGATTTTCTCCCTGCACACCCACTACCAGTTGGGTCCTCTCTCAACGACGAGTTACCAGACGAGCAGATACTACAGATGGAATTTTCCAATACGCAGCACTGAGAAAAGTACTTCGATGGTGCTTCGTTAGCCAAGAAAGACAAGGGATCAGACATAGTTATACCAGGCAAGGCAGGGATTGGTTTGATCTTTATCACGTCAGATAAGGGTATGTTGAGGTTTTCATACCACCTGACGGAGCCATGTACCAACAATGAAGCAGAATATGAAGCCTTAATCACCGGATTGGAATTGGCGATTTTGATGGACATATCGAACATCGCCATTTATGGTGACTCTCAACTTGTCATCCGGCAAGTCGCCGGACATTACAGAATTTTGAAACCAAGATTAGGAGAATACCATCTGTATGCAATGAAGCTCCTGGAGCAGATTCCTGAGGTGACTTTCTACTGGATTCCTCGGGGAGATAATGCTCATGCCGACGCTTTAGCAAAACTCGCTAAGGAAATGGCGTGTCCCCCGAAGGATTCCATCGAAGTCATGGTGCAAGGAAGACGAGCCTTATCTCGAAGCTACTTCAAAACTCTACACAAGCTTGGAAAAGAAGAAATAATAAATACAGTTGCAGACATCAACAAAGATTGGCGCAAGCTATTAATAGAATATTTGCATACTGGAAAGCTGTCAGAGGACAAGTTTGAGGCACACCACATCACAAAAAGGGTCGTGTCTTACGCTCTAGTGGGAAATGTTCTCTACAGAAAATCGTTCGACCAAATGTGGCTACGATGTTTGAGCAGAGCCGAGGCACAGAATATTGTCAAAGAAGTACATGCCAGATTGTGTGGCGCTCACCAGTTGGGACCAAAAATTAAAATGAAGATCAAAAGACTCGGATATTATTGGTCATCAACGATGTCCGATTGGGTTGATACCGCCAGAAGATGTCACCAATGCCAAGTGCTTGGGGTGGTCCACCAGCTTCCGAATGTGCTACACCCAACTATTGCCTTGTGGTCGTTCGAGTGTTGGGGCACAGACTTAATAGGTCTAATAGACCCTCCATCTTCTAAAGGGCACAGATTCATACTTGCCGCTACAGATTACTTCTTCAAATGGGCAGAGACAGTACCGTTACGTAAGGTTACGACACAACACGTCCTTCATTTTTTCAAAAGCAAAATCGTCTACCATTTTGGGGTACCACGAAAAATAATCTCTCATAATGGGACAGCTTTCAAAAGCACAAAGATCAAAAATTTCGTCAAAAGACATAGGATAGATTGAAGATACTCTACAATTTACTATCTTAGAGCAAATGGTCTGGCTAAAGCTTTCAACAAGACACTGGTACAGATTTTGAAGAAAACATTGGATAAAAATAAAAGGGATCGGCATAACAAACTGTTAGAAGCCTTGTGGACCTACCGGACGACTTTCAGGACTCCCACTCAGTGTACACTTTATATGCTCGTGTACGGGACTGAGGTCGTGCAACCGCTAGAGATCCAGGCACCATCTCTCAAAGTGTCCATTGCCAACTAGCTTACAACAAAAGAAAACACAAAACTCATACTTGAACAACTGGAGAGTCTCGAGGGAAAACGATTGGAAGCACAGCAACCTTTGGAGCTCTACCAGGCAAAGATGGTACAAGCCCATGACAAATTGGTCCGCCCAAGGACATTCAAAATTGGTGACCTCGTACTAGTGCTCAAAAGACCTATTCTTGCTCGCCGTAAAATAGGTGGCAAATTCGAGCCAACTCGGGAGGGACCATTTGTCGTTGAGAAGGTCTATATAGGAGGAGCCTAACAGTTAGTGGACTTCCGGGGTGAAAGACCCATGTTACCGATAAATGGACAATACCTGAAAAACCTATTACGAGACCTGATGCTGCTTAATGCTGCTTACCTCTGCTTGCCTCCGCTTGCTTTGAAAATTTTGAAACCTTGATTGTTTTAAGGTTATCTATATGGCCATATGTCTATGACCGGGTCCAAATTTTGTAATTAATCTCATATATAATGAAAATTTTCATAAAATTTTTGAACTTCACACGTTCTCTTTTCTACTTTTGGATTTAAAAATTTCATTAAATTAAAACGAAAATCACACATAAAATGAGTAATCCATTTCATCAAAACAAACTAAAATTTACTTTAATAAATACTCTGTTTTGTTCTTGTTCATGCAAAACTTCGGCCCACTGAGGTTTCTTTCTGTCGTCTGCAGAAAAAATTTTAGGACAGAGGCTGATCTTTTCCTTCCAGGACGGCTGGAACCTCGCACTGAATGAAGAGATGACACCACAAGGAGGTGTCATAGATTTCGACATGGATTTCAACCAGATTGATATGGACTATGATGGTCCTCTAATGGGTGTAGTCAACAATGAAGAAGAGAAGAGACTAACTTCACTGTTGAGGGTGACCACTCAAGACGACGTGTCACATAAGGGTAAAAAAGGTGATAGCAGAACAAGATCCGATGGAGCGGGCCCAGCCGACTGCCCTCCATGATAGCTACTCCAGCAAGGGGCTTAACAACTGCCCACAGTGAACAACTAACAAATACTCCACTCCTCAGAACGCAACGCAGAAATGCAAGCTGAAAGAAACAGAGAGCCTTTCTGTGACAGGAACGCAAACGCCAAAGAAACGTGAGCGGTTTTCTTACCCTCATTCTTGAGGGACATATCTACGATCCAGATCTGAGAGAGACTTCTGCCAGCCTGCCCACTACAGATAAAGAGTCAGGATTTCTGACAGGATCAGTTGTACCCCCGGTCCCAGATATCTTGTGCAGAGGTTGCCCAACATGCAACGTCGAGATACCAGCCAGGACATCAGTCACGAACGCATTTGTAGAATGCCCGGACTGCAACGTTCTACATCTACAGCATTTCAGTACCTTAGAATAATACACTGCAAGCACCAACAAGTCTCAGACTCCAGATTTTGTGGCAAATGAGTCGTATGTCCCACTGAGGACGAATCAACGCGCACCGCGGAGTCTAGGATCATACATCCCGCTTGAGGCTCAATCTCATATTCCGGATCGGCCAATGCCAGTTTGGATTCCCGCCGAGGCTCGGAGGAAGGAACTCCCCAGACAGCTGCCAACTCCCGGTATGGTAGAGTACTACAAAATAACCAAGGTAAACACAAGAGAATTTGAGTTCTATGAAGAGGTTCAATGAAAGTTTATCAACATATTGGAAGGCCTGGAGCTATATACCAGGGTTTTCTCTGAAACTGATGAAAGAAGCATCCTAGACTGCATCTTCAATTTAAGAGACAGAGGTCGAGCAGACCTTCTCATGGAAAGAAAGTATTCCGAGCCGAAGAAATGGATGAGGGGAAAGGGAAGAATCACCATCCAGTGTGGATGTTGCTACAATTTTATGAACGACAGACAGGGGAATATCCTACCCATCACTTTCATTCCTAACAGTTGCATCATCAACATTTATGAAGAAAGTGACTGCATTCCTCTGCACATTGACCATCATGACTTTGTGAGGCCTTTCTGTACGGTCTCATTCATGAGTAAGAGCAATATTTTGTTTGAAAAAGAAATCGATGTAATCGGCCCTGGTGAATTCAGAGAAGCTGTGGAGATTCCTCTCCGAGTTGGTTCAGTGCTTGTTCTCAAGGGCAATGGTGCAGACATGGCCAAGCACTGCATTTCAGAAGTACGACGCCGTAGGGTGTCTGTGACCTTCCGCAGAGTGGGTGACAGTAAGATACCATATGAATTCCAGCAAGACCCGGAGTTGGAGGAACTATTTCCTTACGAGTTATGAGAAGGTTGTACCTCTAAATACATGCAAAGGGAACTCTTATCCTAGAGCATGACTCAGAAGGTCTGCATGATCAAGAGCTCGATATACCAAGCGTAGAGGACTCTTTTGTTTTTCTCTAACAAGCATGACATGTATCTGATGTAATCAGTCTATGATGTACTCATATCTTGAGATGACTCTCAATGCATTTCAACATGTATTACATGATGTACTCTTTTTGAGGCATTAGCCTATATATGATCTGTAGCATCTTTATTGAAGCAGATTAATGGAAATTTCTCTTAAGTTGTGCCTTTTTGTCAATTGCCTTTTTGTGCGATGGATGAAAGCCGCGAACTATGCCATGGTTCAGAGTTCCAATGAACAAAGAACGAAACGACAAATTTTCAACAATAAATAAAACACAAATGAAAGATAATGGTAAATGAATAAATAATAAAACAAATTTCTTTTGAAAATCAACCAATTTAAATTAAAACTTTAAAAACAAATTTTGAAAAATCAATTGTGTTAAAAACAACAAGAAAATAAGACAAACAGGTCGAGTGGATACTTTCGTTTTCGGGATTTCCTACTCTTTGTGCGCGTAGCACAACCATCCTTACCTACATTAACCCTTTGCACATCCTTGCAGAATTTCACATTCTGCACAAAAACTCCACAAAATCCTACAAATCTTCTCCAAAATCAACCTTCTCATAAAACACACTACTGCAAATTCAACATCACAAGCTCTTGGTAAATTTCATATCACATCTTCAAATAAGTACCTAAATTCTGATTCTCACATCTTTTAAACTGATACTTACATTTCAATTCTCATATCTTTGAATTGATACCAACATTTCAATCCTTTCACCTTCGAATTAATATTTACATTTTAATTCTCACGTTTCATGATCGATACTTAAATTTTGACTCTCTCCTTAAAACTAATACCTAAATTTCTCGTTTTTGAATCAGTCCTATATTTCTGATTCTTTGTATTTGAGGTCGGTCCTTACAGTCCGACACCTTTTTTTGTGAATTGACCTACATTTCAATCCTCATTTCCGAATCAGTCCTAAATTTTTTATTCTTTACATTTGAGGTCGGTCCTTACATTCCGACACCTTCTTTCAAGAATTGACCTACATTTCAGTTCTCATTTCCGAATCAGTCCTAAATTTCTGATTCTTTACATTTGAGGTCGGTCCTTACATTC
>NEWO01000454.1:437513-449203 GCA_003013225.1 Phalaenopsis aphrodite | reverse complement strand
TTTGAGGTCGGTCCTTACATTCCGACACCTTCTTTTGAGAATTGACCTATATTTAAATTCTTATTTCTGAATCAGTCCAAAATTTCTGATTCTTTACATTTGAGATCGGTCCTTACATTCTGACACCTTCTTTTGATAACTGACCTACATTTCAATTCTCATTTCTAAATTAGTCCTAAATTTCTGATTCTTTACATTTGAGGTCGGTCCTTACATTCTAACACCTTCTTTTGAGAATTGACATACATTTCAATTCTCATTTCTGAATCAGTCCTACACTTCTGATTCATTACATTCAAAGTCGGCCCTTACACTCCGACTCTCTCTCCCTCACTACCTCTCTTTTCGAGTTGATATTTGAATTTCAAGTCCCACCTCGGGGTCAATACTTACATTTTGACTCCCTAGGGCTATGGTCTGGCTAGAACCACTACATAGAGGACCCAAAATGGGGTTTCCATTGGACCATGGCTTATTGGTGATGATTGGTACCTCAACTGTATCAAAATACCCGTCTTGGCCTTTTACCCCTAAAACACCCCCTAATTACCAAAATACCCCTCTTGGGCTCAAAATTCAAAAAATTCCCAGAAAATCCCAATAAATCCCGAATATTTCCAATTTCATTTCTCTCAACTGCCACATAACTCAATTTGGCCAATTTGATAATCTTTAACCAAACTCCCCAAATTGCCCTTTAAAGACCTAAATTTTCCCAAATCCAACTAAAATGTCCATCAATTTGATCTTAATTAACCTCAATTCCAATCCTAAACTCAAATTCACTTCTGATATGAATAAAATAAACCAAATCCAAGCTCAATTGGTCCATGATTTGAACCCAATTCTGATTTGGGTCAAAACCCCAATTTTGACCATATGACCTAATCTCACCAAATTGAACCCATAGCCTAGTCAATTGATCTCAATTAATGTTGCAAGATATTTATGACATTCCTATACATCAAAATAAACCATAAATTGGCATTGGTGAAGCCTCAAATCCATTTGATTTTGGCCTAAATCCAAAATTCCCAAACTTAGCCCCAAATTGGCTAAGTCCCCAAATTTCACCCAATTGATTGTCTTAACCTCCAAATTGGCATCCAATTCATGTTGGAAACTTTTCATGAGGTCCCTATTGACCATTTATAAGAATAAATTTTGACTTAGCCCAAGGCTAACCCAAGCTAGACCCAAATTTAGCCCAACATGACCAAATTGATTAAAGTTCAAAATTCCTTCAAATTGACCTTTCAATTGAACTCAAAAACACTTCCATCCTCCACCAAAGTTGTTCCTTATGATCATCTGACCAAATGACACAATTATTTGGGACAATTAACTTGGCTAACCTAGCCCAAACCCAAGTTTTGGTCATTTGCACCCACTTGGACCCATACACTAAATGTGACCTAACCACCTTAAAGCCACCAAATTAACTCCACCACAGCCATTAGTTGAACATAGTGACCAGTCCAAACACCATGAAACCACCTAAATCAAGCCATGGACCAAAGGTCCCCCAAATTAAGGGATCTTATTTCCAAAAAAGCACATTCTTAAGATATCTTTGCCAAATCCAAACACATTTGAATTAAATCACTTAGGAACAATTAGAATATTTTCCCTGATTTTCTAAATAAAGATATTTATTTTCAAAGCTTAAAAAATAATTTTTAAATGGCTAAAAATGAGTTTTCACTAAAACAATTCCAATAAATCAAGGAAAAATTAAAAAAAATATAAAACTTGCATCTCTAAGTTCTCTAACCTTACGAAGATTTTTCAAAAATACAAAACTTAATTTTCACCACTTAAAATATTTTATTTTTAATAAATAACCCAGAACTTAAAATAATTCTAATAAATCACAAAGAATTAACAAAATTATGAAATTTGATCGAAAGGCTCCTCTTGTCTAGGTCTACCTCGAGTAAAAATTTCAAGGGATTATAATTTACCTTGGTCAAGTTAGGAATTTTCTTTGAAAAATCCTATTTTTACATTAAAATAAATATGTAAATTAAGTTAAATCTTGAAGAATCACATTTCCTCCTCTGAGGTCTCAGTTGACCCATGAATGAGGTAGAGTAAAAATTTCAAAGTCATTTGAATTGAATTTGACAAATTATGAAATGTTAGGGCCTTAGAGGCAAGTGTGTAATTTTGGAAACCTTGCCTTAATTAACACTTAGGCCTAATTCAAGGAGGGAAAATGGGTAACCTCTGATCTTAATCAATTTATTTGATGCTTGAAATACAAAGGGGTCAATTGGTAGAAACCAATCTCACTTTCTTAATTAAGATTAATAAATTTCTAAATTATCTAAATTTGGAAGCTTATTAAAATTAAATGATCCTGGACTTAGGGGTATGAATTTTGAAGTCAATAACTAATCAATTTAATACCCCTATGTTGACTTTCAAATAAAATTCAAATCATGAATCATGACTACTTAAAACTTAACCCTCTAATTAAGACACTCGCCTAGGTCTTAAAGGGCTTAGTGGTGACTTAGGCTAAATAAAAAATTGACTAAATGAGGATTTGAGAAATAAACACAATTAAATCAAACATCCTTGAAACACCACTAAGCCCAATTAGGATTAAAAATTTGGCTAAGTGTCCAATTTACACCAACTTGCCCCTTTAAGGGTCTTCACCCACATAATTCTTAAATTGAATCACAAGTGAAAATTACCCTATTCTTAAGGATAATTGGGAAATCAATGTTCACTGAGCATTAAGGATATTTACAGGATGAACCATTAAGCAACATAATAAGTTTAAATGGACTCGAGGCTTTTCACTAGTTGATGAGAGGGAGGCATGGACCTGCTTCCCTCTCCTAACTTGTTGGATACCTCAGAGGCCTATTAAACTTAAAATTTTTTGCTTAATGAAATCATCCTTAATTAAACTTTTCAGGACTCACCAAGATACAACATAGAGTTAGGAAAACCCCTCAGAACTCTACTTTTTTGGCTCTTCATAAATACCCTCACATGCATTTTCAAGTTTCAGGTGGTGGAACGAGAAGACTCGCCAGGTACGCTTTTACAGTTTATAGTACCGTCTTTCTTCTGCCTTTTTCGTTACATGTTTCATACTTACATTTACCTACATAAACTCTCATGTTAACTATAACCATAACCCAAAATCAAAACTAAAATCAACCAAGATAAAATTCACCGCTACAACATTCAAAATATAAAACAACTCAAAATTTAATCACAAACATTACACAAAACCACAATTTTAACTAAATTAAGATGTCTCTATCGGATGATCGGGAATCCCTCGGAGGAGGTAACCTACGGTTGCTAATAAGGCTTCCCACAGTTTAAATGAAATTATGGAACTCATTAAGTTGGGTTTAGTAAGTTCATTTAGACTATGTGAATCCAATAGAAAATAGTGACGCCGGAACGAGGGAACCGTAGGATCCTAACCGGTGTCGCTCTAATCAACTTTAATATGCCCCATAAAATTTAAAGAACTTCATCCATAAGGCCACCTGATTTGATATTATAACTTGACACACTAGATAACTCAAACTTTTCATGGCAAGGAGTTTGGAGCTAGCTTGGTGGGCAGCACGACCATCTTCAACAGCAAAACCTTTCTTCCCCAGCTAAACCAATCTTCCTTCCTTAGACTTAAAGAACAAAGCCTTAGGACTTTGAGGTTGCTTGCTTATGCAACGTAAGTCCTCACCTTATCTTTAGGCCTTTGTATAGCCCTGCTATATAATATAAGCCCTAACTCGTCTTAGGATTCCGAGGTTGTCGTTTGTCATGATCTAAATCCTCACAACTTCCAAGCTATTTGTGTGATTATTTCACACGAATGTAAGCCCTACCTAATAAAATTGGCAGGATGAAACACGTAAATATTTCTCCTCAAAACTGAAGCCAAACATTAGGATAGCTGAGGAAGTCACCGAGGTTCTCCTCTGGATTCATGACATCCCCTAGTTCTTCTTCCTTTGGGTTCTACAATAAAATTTTCTAAATTTGAATCAATCCCCTTTCACACCTCTACATCTGATTTCATTGAAGAGTCCTGCCCTTTGAAATTCCTTGAAGATAATTTTTCTTGATTTTTATCGAGAGTCTTCTTAGGTGGCTTTGGTCATTTAAGATGTAATTAAATATAGGGGCTTGCCCTTATAGGAAGCATGTCCGAATCCAGCTTAATATAAACCTTATTTAATCCTTTGTATCAAAATAAGGGAACTTGTCGGCAAATACAATGGTTTCGCAGACCAAACGGACGCCATACTTTCCTTAGTTTATTTGATCGATCCTCATCCTCAATTCTTGTGTTTATCCTTCGGGATAGATACAGAATTTGAGGTACAGTGCTCTTTCATTTTAAACTATAAAAGATATGAGGTCAGTTTGATTTCATACTTCAAGGTCCTTCAGAAGCAGGCGACAAAATTTCGATTCAAGCGACCGACAGCTTCTTACGGGCAACCCCACAAACCAACCTGAAATAACACCGACAGCGCAGATGTGGTCGCTCTGGTTTCAATCACATGAACATCCATGAAATCTTCCTCAAAGTAATCACTATAATCAAAATCCTCGTTGTCACTATGAATGGAAACTCCGTGTTCTCGAGATAACTCAGAAATCTCGATCCTGAGTTTCTCAACCTTTTCCTCAATTATTGATTCCTCGATTGCTTTAAGATCTGGAGGACCTTGATGGAAATCCTCAACTTGTTCCTCCATCTCGCTGGCTATTGTCCGGATGATGTCAGATATTTCAGGCACTGGTTTTACTTCCTGTCCTCCAGGCTCTCTGAACTGTATCGGTGCAGCGACCTTGGGTACCCATATCCTCTTCTTCTTTAACGATGATGTCTCAGGACGGAACGTTTTAGTAGAGACATCAGTATGTTGAGGGAGGGTATGCTCCCCGTGGTGTAGAACGGTTACAGTGTCAGGTAATTGTGTTGTCTTTCTTTCCGTGATTGCAAGAATGACTGATAAACTTCTCAGACCCAGTCTTGACGTAATCGGCCGGCAACCTGCAATCCTGGTGGTGGTATGGTCGGTTGTGACTATAGTAGTATCAACTCGGTTTCCCAAACGGAGCCAGGCGGGAACACGGGTAGGTGACTTTATAGTAAACTTATGAGATTTTCTAGTGAACTTAACATCCCTCAAAAGTTTATTTTTCATATGAGGGGAAATTGCATGTCCCAATCGTTTAAGTAATTCACTAACAGAACATCCTTCTATAGTAGCAAGCCTTCTGAAGACTGCACTAACTCGGGTGTTGGGGATGAATTTCTTTCCCTCCTCACCATGTCCATGAAGTGATGGTAATGCGATAGCAATCTTCTGGATACTCTCATATCCATCAGTATCCGTCAGAGGATGGAATCTATTCCATTGTAGGAGTGGATAAAATTCCGGTAGTACCTCCTTAGCTTGACGAGGCTCCTCCTCAATGGGTGTGTTTTCAGGAGTCTGAGCTTTGATGGCCCTCCGAACTCTCCTATTGTGGTTTCTCCTTTGAGTTCGGGTTAGTGGTACAGTCCTTGAGCTCGACCCGATTTCAAGCATAGGTGGTGGAACAGTTAATCCTTCGGTTGAATCTTCAACGACCATCACTTCTTTTCTCTTAGCAGTAGCAGGGATAGCAGGCTTGATGACAGCAGCTCTAGCCGTCTTGCAGGCAGGGAAGTCCTCAAGGAAGTTCAAACTGAACTCTGCAGGCGGCTCTTGTACTTCCGGAGCAGCGATCTTCATTACAACGAATGGGGCTTTCTCGAGGATAACCCCGAGGTCTTCAAATCCAGCTCCGAACTTGATGGTGGGAGCGACGTTATGGGTGCTGCGGTCCGTTCGTAGATTGTAGGAAAAGGTCAGCATTGGGTAGGCCATCGCAGCGGGCTTTAAAACAAAAAGTTTTAGGGTTAGCTATATAGCCAAAAACCTCGTAATTTTTAGTGCAAGAACTGAAAATAGAGGTTAATCTGTAGACCGGACGGGTCTTAATTTACAGGTAATTTTAACATCTTTGTTCAAAAAGGTGTAAAATTTAATTAATATTTCAAAGTGTGCGCAATACAACACGATTTAGTTTAATTGGCAAAGTAGCAAACCAAATTTTGTAAGCGAGATGTGAGCAATTTTAGGACCCAGTGCGGAACCCAATTAGTGATAGAAAATGCCCAGGTGGAATTAGCCCACCGACACACCTATTGGGGGTCCGACCCTACCTGAAAATTTAAAGATTCCTTAATGGCCTCCTGAACCCCACTGTTCAAAGATGGTTGAATAGTTAGTCCTGAAGTCCAAGGAGTTAGTTGTACTTTCCCAAGATAGAAATGGGTAAAGTATACCGACAGAAGAAAGGTAATTTGGTCCAAGAGGGACATGGACATATTACCGATGTGTGAAGATAATATTTATTGATTTTTATGGAGAGAAAAGCTTATCCCCAGCAGAGTCGCCAGAAGGTGTCAGCTTTATTTTGGGTTAGTTTGTGGGGAGTTGCCTGTAAGAAGCCGTCGGTCGCTTGAATCGAAATCTCGCCGCCCGCTTTAGAAGGACGTTGAAGTATGAAATCAAACTGACCTCATATTTTTCATAGTTTAAAATGAAAGAGCACTGTACCTCAAATTTTGTATCTATCTCGAAGAATAAACACAAGTCTTGAGGATGAGGCTCGATCAAATAAACTAAGGAAAGTATGACGTTCGTTTGGTCTGCTAAACTTTTGTATTTGCTGATAAGTTCCCCTATTTAATATAAAGGATTAAATAGGATTTATATTAAGCTGGGTTCGGACATGCTTCCTATAAGGGCAAGTCCCCATAGTTAATTACATCTTAAATGACCAAAGCCACCTAAGAAGACTCTTGATAAAAATCAAGAAAAATTATCTTCAAGGAATTCAAAGGGTATGACTCTTCAACAAAATCAGATGTAGAGGTGTGAAAAGAAAATGGTTCAAATTTTGAACATTCTATTGTAGAATCCAAAGGAAGAAAAACTAGGGGATTTCATGGATCCAGAGGAGAACCTCGGTCACTTCCCAAGCTATCCTAATGTTTGGCTTCATTTTTGAGGAGAAATATTTGGGTGTTTTATCCTGCCAATTTTATTAGTTAGGGATTACATTTGTGTGAAATGATCACACAAATAGCCTGAAAGATGTGAGGATTTAGATCATGACAAACGAAAACCTCAGAACCATAAGACGATTTAGGGTTTATATTATATAGCAGGGCTATACAAAGGCCTAAAGATAAGGTGAGGATTTACGTTGCATAAGCAAGCAACCTTGAAGTCCTATGGCTTTTTTGTTTAAGTCTAAGAAAGGACGATTGGTTTAGTTGGGGAAGACATGTTTTGTTGTTGAAGATGGCTATGCTGCCCACCATGCTAGCTCCAAGCTCATTGCTGCGACAAGTTTGAGTTATCTAGTGTGTCAAGTTATAATATCAAATCAGGTGGCGCTATAGTTGAAGTTCTTTAAATTTTATGAGGGCATATTAAAGTTGATTAGAGTGAAACTTGTTAGGATCCTACGGTTCCCTCGTTCCGGCATCACTATTTTCTATTGGATTCACTTAGTCCAAATGAACTTACTAAACCTAACTTAATGAGTCCATAATTTCATTTAAACCATAGGAAGCCTCCTTAGCAACCGTAGGTTACCTCCTTCGAGGAATTCTCAATCATCCAATAGAGACATCTTAATTTAGCTAAATTTGTGGTTTTGTGTGATGTTTGTGATTAAATTTTGAGTTGTTTTATATTTTGAATGTTGTGGCGGTGAATTTTATCTTGGTTGATTTTTAATTTTAGTTTTGGTTATGGTTATGGTTATGTGGCTATCCTAATAGTTTTAGATTTCATGCAGGGTGTCATTGTTGTTTAGCATGCAAATTTATAGGTATAAATGTACAGTATGAAAGTATAAGAAAGACAACGCTGAAAACTGTAAAAGTGTACTTGGCGAGTCTTCTCGTTCCACCACCTGAAACTTAAAATGCATGTTAAGGCAGTTTATGAAGAGCAGGAAAGGTAAAATTTTGTTAATTTTCCCAACCCTATGTCATATCTTTGCGGGTCCTTAGAAGTTTAATTAAGGATGGTTTCATTGAGCGTAGAATATTAAGTTTAATAGTCGTCTGAGGTATCCAACAAGTTAGGAGGGGGAAGCAGGTTCATGCCTCCCTCTCACCAACTGGTGAAAAGCCTCGAGTCCATTTAAACTTATTATGATGCTTAATGGTTCATCCTGTAAATACCCTTATTACTTAGTGAACTCTGATGTCTCAATTATCCCTAAGAATAGGGTAATTATCATTTATCATTTAATTTGAAAATTATGTGGGTGAAGCCCCTTAAGGAGGCAAGTTAGTGTAATTTGAACACTTAGCCAAATTTTAATCCTAATTGGGCTTAGTGGAGTTTCAAAGATGTTTGACTTAATCATGTTTATTTCTCTAATCTTTGTTTAATCAATTTTTGATTTAGCTTAAGTCACCACTAAGCCCTTAAGACCTAGGTGAGTGTCTTAATTAGTTTTGAAAATGGTTAAACTTTAGGTGGTCTTGATTCATAATTTGGATTTTATTTGAAAATCAAAATAGGTGTATTAAGTTGATTAATTATTGGCTTCAATAGTTATACCCCTAAGTCGAGGATCATGTAATTTTAATAAACATCCAAATCTTAATAATTTAGAAATTTATTAACCTTAATTAAGAAAGTAAGATTGGTTTCTACTAATTAAACCCTTGTGTTTCAATCATCAAATAAATTGATTAAGATCAGAGGTTACCCATTTTCCCTCCTTGAATTAAGCCTAAATGTTAATTAAGGCTAAATTTCCAAAATTACACATTTGCCCCTAAGGCTCTAACATTTCATAATTTGTCAAATTCAATTCAAATAACTTTGAAATTTTTATCCTACCTCATTCATGGGTCAATTGAGACATCTGAGGAGAAAATGTAATTTCTCAAAATTTAATTTAATTTATGTAAATATTTTCATGCAAAGATAGGATTTTTCAAAGAAAATTCCTAACTTGACCAAGGTAAATTGTAATCCCTTGAAATTTTTACTGGAGGTAGACCTCAACCAGAGAAGCCTTTGGTTCAATTATCATAATTTTTTGAATTCTCTATGATTTATTAGAATTATTTTAAATTTTGGGTTATTTAATAAAAATAAAATATTTTGGGAGATGAAGATTAAGTTTTCTATTTTTGAAAAATCTCTCTATGACCAGAGAAATCAGAAGAGTAAATTTTATATTTTTTTGATTTTTGCTTGATTTATTGGAATTATTTTAGTGAAAACTCATTTTTAGCCTTTTAAAAATTATTTTTAAGCTTTGAAATTCAATATCTTTATTTAGAAAATCAAAAAATATATTCTAATTGTTCCTAAGTGATTAGGAAACAATTTAGAACATTTCCATGAGTTTTATTATTTTTATAAATTTTTAATTGTTTAAATATTTAGAATAGGCTAAAAATCAAATTTTTATTTTAAATATCATTTTATTTTTAGAAAATAACCCTAATCATAGAGAAGTTTCATAATTTTTTGAGTTATATTTTGATTTTTAAAAAATTATTTAAAGGCCAAGAGTGGTGTTTATCTTTAAAAATAAACTTAAGTTGTCAAATGAACTCAAAATATTTTGAATTTTTTATGACGAGTTCTCTTGATCATAAACCATAGTGGAGATAAAAAATTAAGTCATTTAAATGTTTACATTTTCTAAAATTAATTATCTTAGTGATTTAGTGTTTGTAAAATTTAAGGGCATTTTAAATGACTTGACCCATGAAATTATTTCCAAAAGCTTCTCTAGTCATGGTGGACCTTCTAAATATTTTATAGGATCTTCAAATCAGTATGCTAATTTCCATGATTATTTTAAAGAAATAATGTGAAAAATCTTGAAAAATATGGATCTATATATTGCAACCTCCTCTGACTTTGGAAAAATCAGAGAATATTCCCCCTTACAGAGGCTATAACATGCCAAAATTTCAAGCCAAGGTAATGTGTCAATATGCATGGAGAATCAAATGATTACAGATAGTGTTTAATTAATTAAAAATATTTTCGGCATCAAATGAACTTGGATGTTATTCCACATTTTTTTCCTCTGTCCAGTGAGCAAGAGGGTATTTTTATTTTATTTTTGTGATTTTTCTACACAAAGTTATAAATTTGTCTAAGTTAAGGGTATTTTAATAAATAAGGAAAAGCCTTATTTATCTATTTAAACAACGCGTGCTGACTAGATTCTAGGCAGCTCCGAAGGCAAGCGTGGCGCGCTCTGGTTGGACGCCGCCGTCCACGTAGTTGGTGACTTGGCCCGCGGTTTATGTCCCGAAGCGCTGTCCGACTCGATCTCCCTCGTTCATTTAGTACACGCTCGATCGAATGGCTCCCTGTCATCATCTCCGATAGAATGATCCCGTACCCTTCCGCACTAAAACCTTAAGATCTCAACCTAGACTCAACTAAATCGCTTCGGGTTTGATCCTATGGACTCGTCTAAGTGAGACGAACACATCCATATGGTTAAGATGTCATGAAACCAAGCTTAAGTAAATGGAGAATCAAAATAAGCTCGGGAGAAGGAGAAGTTTCATACCTTTGCTCTGAGAAGGGAGACTTCAATCAGAGGTGCTCGGCACGTTTGTTGGGGTCCAAGGAGGATAGGGATTGAGTCCCTGGTCTTGGTGTAAGTCCTAGGTATGAATTCGACCAAGCTCGATTTTAGGTGTTGGTCTACAGCTATGGTAGAGGCTCTGTGGAAGAGGGATTTGATGAGGCTTTGGCTTCTTTCACTCTTGTGAAGATGTGGACACAAGCAATTGTAGTTGGTGGAGTGTGGAGGCGTATTAGGTTCTATCCTGGTTTTTGGTAGGGTTTCAAGCTCAAAATTGAGCTCCAACAATGGGAATGGGTGAGGGAAAATGGTTGGAATGCATTGAGGGGATCTTAGGGAAGCTCTGTGTGAAGTTTGGAGAGGCCTCTCTAAGAAAATTTCAGCACCTTGTTTAACGGCCATGGAGGTGGCCTTTTATAAAAATGGGACTATGGTGGCTATCGTGGAAAATTAGGTGGTGTAATGTGGTGCTTATGTGGAGGACAGACGAGCTCCATAGTTTGATTTGGATGAGCTGGCCTCTAGGTTTGATCCGGGTGAGGTGCCATGGTTGTGGCTCTCAGTTTTGGGCTTTTCCGGCCACTATGCTGTCCGGCCGGCCAGAGGGAGGTTGCTAGGAGCTCAGGGAACCCAAAGGAATCCATCACAGCAGTTTAATGCAAATGTGCTTTAATTTGACAAAGATATCTTAAGCATGTGCATTTTTGGAAATAATATCCCTTAATTTAGGGGACTTTTGGTCCATGTCTTGATTTAGATGATTTCATGCTGTTTGGAATGGTCACTAAGTTCAACTAATGGCTGTGGTGGAGTTAATTTTGTGGCTTTAGGGTGGTTAGGTCACATTTGGTGCATAGGTCCAAGTGGGTGCAAATGACCAAAACTTAGGTTTGGGCTAGGTTATCCATGTCAATTGACCCAAATAATTGTTTTAATTGGTGTAGATGATCATAAGGAACAACTTTTGTTGAGGATGGAAGTGGTTTTGAGTTCAATTGAATGATCAATTTGAG
>NEWO01000454.1:392936-435058 GCA_003013225.1 Phalaenopsis aphrodite | reverse complement strand
ATATGAGAATTGAAATGTAAGTATCAATTCGAAGATATGAGAATTGAAATGTAGCTATCAATTCAAAGATATGAGAATCATGATTTAGGTGCTGATTTGAAGATGTGATATGAAATTTACAAAGAGCTTGTGATGCTGAATTTGCAGTAGCGTATTATGTGAAAAGGTTGATTTTGAAGAAGATTTGTAGAGCTTTGTGGAGTTTTTGTGTAGAATGTGAAATTCTGCGAGGATGTACAGAGGGTTAATGTAGATAACGATGGTTGTGCTGTGTGCACAAAGAGTAGGAAATTTCGAAAATGGAAGTATCCACTCAACAGGTTTAGTTTATTTTCCTGTTGTTTTTATCACAATTTAATTTTTCAAAAATGCGTTTTTAAATTTTTAATTTTAATTGGTTGAAAAGAAATTTGTTTTTTTAATTATTCATTTATGATTATCTTTTATTTGTGTTTTATTTATTGTTGAAAACTTGTCATTTCGTTATTTGTTCATTGGAACTTTGAATCATCGCATGGTTCGTGGCTTTCATCCATCGCACAAAAAGGCAATTGACAAAAAGGCACAACTTGAGAGGAATTTCCATTAATCTGCTTCAATAACGATGCTACTGATCAAACATAGGCTAATGCCTCAAAAAGAGTACATCATGTAGTCCATGCTGAAATGCATTGAGAGTCCTCTCAAGATATGAGTACATCATAGACTGATTACATCAAATACACATCATGCTTGTTAAAAGAAAGCAAGTGAATCCTCTGTGCTTGGTATGTTGAGCTCCTGATCAAGCAGACCTTCTGAGTCATGCTATAGGATAAGAGTTCCCTTTGCATGTAGTTAGAGGTACAACCTTATTAAAGCTCATAAGGAAACAGTTCCTCCAATTTTGAGTCCTGATGGAATCCATATGGTATTTACTGTCATCCATTCTGTGGAAGGTCACAGACACCCTACGGTGTCGTACTCCTAGAATGCAGTGCTTGGCAACGTCTGCACTGTTGCCCTTGAGAACTAGTACAGAACCAACTGGAAGAGGAATCTCCACAGCCCCTCTGAATTCTCCAGGGCCGACAATATCGATTTCTTTTCCAAACAGAATATTGCTCTTACTCATGAACGAGACTATGCAGAAAGGCCTCACAAAATCATGATGGTCGATGTGTGGGGAAATGCAGTCACATTCTTCATAAATGTTGATGACACAACTGTTGGGAATGCAAGTAGCGGGTAGAATATTCCACTTAACCATTTTCTTGATCATCCATTTTATCATTAGTGGTAATGGATCCACTTGGTCGTATTTGAGGATCCCAGGAGGATTCCCCTGTCTGTCGTTCGTAAAATTGTAGCAACAACCTCATTGGATGGTGATTCTTCCCTTTTCCCGTATCCATTTCTTTAGCTCGGAATACGTTCTCTCCATGAGAAGGCCCGCTCGACCTCTATCTCTTAAATCGAAGATGCAGTCCAAAATGCTTCTTTCATCAGTTTCAGAGAAAACCCTAGTATATAGCTCCAGGCCCTCCGATATGTTGATAAACTTTCCTTGAACCTCTTCATAGAACTCGAATTCTCTTTTGTTTACTTTGTTTATTTTATAGAATTCTACCATACCGGGAGTTGGCAGTTGCCTGGGGCGTTCCTTACTTTGGGCCTCGGCGGGAATCCAAACTGGTGATGGCCGATCCGGAATATGAGATTCAGCCTCAAGTGGGATGTTTGATCCTGGGCTCCGTGGTGCGCGCTAATCCATCCCCAGTGGGACATACGGTTCATTTGCCATGAAATATGGAGTCTGAGAATCGTTGGTGCTTGAAGTGTATTCTTCTAATGTACTGAAACGCTGTAGATGCAGAACATTACAATCTGACATTCTACAAATGCGCCCGTGACTGATGTCCCGACCGGTACCTCAACGTTGCATGTTGGGCAACCCCTGCATAAGATATCTGGAATTGGGAGCACATCTGATTCTGTCACAAATCCTGACTCTTCATCTATAGTGGGCAGGCTAGCAGAAGTTTCTCTCAGATCTAGGTCATAAATATGTCCCTCAGGAATGGGGGTAAGAAAACTGCTCACGTCTCTCTGGAGTTTGCATTCCTGTCGCAGAAAGGCTCTCTGTTTCTTTCGACTGGCATTTTTGCGGTGCGTCCTGCGGAGCAAAGTATTTGGTACTTGTTCACTGTGGGCGGCTATTAAGCCCTTTGCTGGAGTAGCTATCATGGAGGGCAGTCGACTAGGCCCCTCAATCGGATCTTGTTTCGCTATCACGTTTTTACCTTTACGTGACACATCGTCTTGAGTGGTCATTCTCAACAGTGAAGGCAGTCCCTTCTTTTCTTCATTACTAAATACGTCCAATAGAGGACCGTTGTAATCCATATCAATCTAGCTGAAATCCATGTTGAAATCTATGACACCTCCTTGTGGTGCCATCTCTTCATTAAGTGCGAGGTTCCAGCCGTCCTGGAAAGCAAAGATCAGCCTCTGTCCTGACATTTTTCTGCAGACGACAAAAAGAAACGTCTGTGGGCTGAAGTCTGGCATGAACAAGAACAAAACAGAGTATCCATTAAAGTAAATTTTAGTTTGTTTTGATGAAAAGGATTACTCATTTTATGTGCGAGTTTTGTTTAATTTAATGGAATATTTAAATCCAAAAGTAGAAAGGAGAACATGTGAAGTTCAAAAATTTTCTGAAAATTTTCATTACATATGAGATTAATTACAAAAGATGGACCCAGTCATAGACATATAGCCATATAGATAACCTTAAAGAAGCTTCAAAATTTTAAAGCAAGCATAGGCAAGCGGAGGCAGGCGACATGAGGCTGCGTAATATGTTTGCAGGTATCGTCCATTTATTGGTAACATGGGTCTTTCACCCCGAAAGTCCACTAATTGTTAGGCTCCTCCTGTATAAACTTTCTCAACGACAAATGGTCCCTCCCAAGTTGGCTCGAATATTCCACCTAATTTGCGGCGAGCAAGAATGGGTCTTTTGAGCACAAGTACGAGGTCACCAATTTTGAAGGTCATTGGGCGGATGAATTTGTCATGGGCTTCTATCATATTTGCCTAGTAGAGCTCCAAATGTTGCTGTGCTTCCAATCGTTTTCCCTTGAGACTCTCGAGTTCTTCAAGTCTGAGTTTTGCGCTTTCTTCCGTTGTGAGTTGGTTGGCAACAGCGACTCTTAGAGATGGCGTCTGGATTTCTAGCGGTAGCACGACCTCGGTCTCGTACACGAGCATATAAGGTGTACACTGAGTGGGAGTCCTGAAAGTCGTCCGGTAGGTCCACAAGGCTTCTAGTAGTTTGTTATGCCTATCCCTTTATTTTCATCCGGCGTTTTCTTCAAAATCTGTAGTAGTGTTTTGTTGAAAGCTTCAGCCAGACCATTTGCTCTGGGATAGTAAATTGTAGAGTATCTCCAATCTATCACATGTCTTCTGACAAAATTGTTGATCTTTGTGCTTTTGAAAGCTGTCCCATTATCAGAGATTATTCTTCGCGATACTCCGAAACGGTAGACAATTTGACTTTTGAAAAATTGAAGGACGTGGTGCGTCGTAACCTCAGTAATGGTACTAGCTCTTCCCATTTGGAGAAATAATCTTCGTGGTACTTCTAGCAGTTTGTTTTGGCGCTGTTGTCGGGGAGTAAACAAGAATCATAATTAGAGTAAGAGACAAATTAGTATTATTAGAAAATTTTTACTTGAATTGTAACTTTTCTTTATATTTAGTTAACTATTTTCTGTGCACTGATTTTAAATTGTATACGTAAATTTGGACCTAAAAATCTTATAAACTGCAATACAAAATTAGAACACACTGTTAGAAAAATTAGAAGACTGAGAAGAGAACCTAGAAATTCTAATACAATGGAAAAAAACGTGAAAAATCAAAGAATAGAAAATGAACACAAACCTAGACCCCTATGAGATTATGCAAATCCTACAGTAGATGAAATTCATTTTTCTATCCAAAGTCCTAATGTTGCTGCTAATTCATTTGAGCTTAAACTTGCTATTATCCAAATGGTACAAAACAATCAATTCAGAGGTACACCATATGAAGATCCTAATTTACAGCTCGCTAGTTTTTTAAAATTATGTGCTACCTTTAAATATGACAGAGTTTCAAACGATGCTGTCAGACTTAGACTTTTTCCTTTTTCACTTAGGGATAAGGCTAAGATATTGTTAAATTCGTTAGCACCTGAATCTATTAGAACTTGGGGAGAACATTCACATAAATTTCTATCTAAATATTTCTCTCCATCCAAAACTGCTAAACTTAGAAATGACATAACATTGTTCTGTCAGATTGATGGAGAGTTAATATATGAAGCTTGGGAGAGATTTAAAGATCTTATTAGGAAATTCCATCATCATTCGTTACCAGATTGGTTGATAATACAAACTTTTATGATGGATTAGTGGGATCACTTTGATCGATTACAGATGATGCGGCTGGTGGTTCTTTAATGTCAAAACCTTTTGATGAGGCTTATTTGTTAATAGAAGAGATGGCTACAAAAAATTTTCAATGGCCCTCTGAAAGGGTAAATCTAAACAGAACAAACAATTTTCCAAGTTTCTAGAAATTCTTAAGAAATTAATGGTAAATATTCTCTTCGTTGAAGCTTTAGAGCAATTGCCCAATTATGTGAAATTTATGAAAGACATTCTGAACAAGAAAAGGAAGTTCACTGATAATGAAATTGTTGCACTTAACAAAGAGTGTAGTGCAATTATTCGAAAAAAGCTTCCTGAAAAATTAAAAGATCCAGATAGTTTCTAAAAAATTTTATGGAAGAGCTTCATGTGGTTTGGGAGCCAGCATTAATCTTATGCCTTTATCAATTTTCAAAAGATTAGGTTTAGGAGAAGTCTCACCTACTTTTGTAACTCTTCAGTTATCAGATCGTTCAGTTACATATCCTAAGGGAGTTATAGAAGATGTGTTAGTAAAAGTTGATAAATTTATCTTTTATCTGGATTTCATGGTTTTAGATATGGAGGAAGATAAACAAATACCTATCATTTTAGGGAGATCATTTTTAGCTACTCGAAAAGCTATGATAGATATTCAAAAAGGAGAACTAACAATGAAAGTTAACGATCAAAAAGTGACATTTAACATTGCAAAATCTATGAAATACCCTATTTTTGAAAGAGATAATGCATGTTTTCACATGGAAATTAGTGAACATCTATTGAATGAACATTTTAAAGAATATTTTGAAGAGAAAGAACAATTTGTAGTTAGTGATGAAGTTATTTTGGACGAAATAGAAATTGTACAGGGAAGATTTGAGATGCTGGATATTACAGAAAATGCTGATAAGAATCTAGTTATGTCAATTATAAAACCACCTGAACTTGAGTTGAAAATATTGCCTATCTACTTGAAGTATGTGTTTCTAGGAGACTCATATACATTTCCTATTATTATATCTTTAGAATTAAATGATTTGCAAGAACAAAGACTTTTAGATACATTAAAAAGATTTAAAAAAGCTTTTGGTTGGACCTTAGTTGATATTAAGGGAATCAGTCCTTCGACCTGTATGAACAGAATTATACTAGATGAATAATATAAACCAAGAGTTGATACACAAAGGAGATTAAACCCAATGATGAAAAAAGTAGTTATGATGGAAATTTTGAAATGGTTAGACACTAGAATTATATATCTTATTTCAGATAGTGCTTGGGTAAGTCCAATTCATTGTGTTCCTAAAAAAGGACGAGTGACTTTTGAAACAAAAGAAAATAATGAATTAATACCTATTAGACAATGTACCGGGTGGCGTATTTGCATTGATTATAGAAAATTAAACGCTGACACGAGGAAAGATCTCTTCCCTTTACCTTTTTTAGACCAAATAGTGGATAGACTTGCTGGGCACAAATATTTTTCTTTTTTTACAATCAAATTCCTACTGCTTCTTAGGATAAAAAAATGCAACATTTACTAGTCCTTTTGGAACTTTTGCTTTTTGAAGAATGCTTTTCAGACTATGTAATGCACCTACAACATTCCAGAGATGTATGATGTCTATATTTAGTAAGTTAACTGATGATGGATTGGAAGTATTTATGGATGATTTCTCTGTATTTAGGACATCATTTGACGCATGCTTAAATTATCTTGAAAAAGTTTTGGAGATATACGAAAGAACTAATTTAGTTTTAAAATTGAGAAAAATGTCAATTTATGGTTGCAGGAATTTGATCTTGTGGTTATTGATAGAAAAGGAAATGATAATCAAATTGCTGATCATTTGTTGAGATTAGAAAATCATGAATTATCTGACACAATAATAAAATTACAGACAGTTTCGCTGATGAACAACTTTATAATATTAATGAGTGAAAGATACCAGAGTATGTTGATATTGTTAATTATATTGTAAGTGATATTTTGCCACCTATGCTGACACTGCACCAACAACAAAAATTCATTCATGATGCGAAAGCATAATTTTGGTATGAGCCTTACTTATATAAATAATGTAAGGATCTTATTATGTGGAGATGTGTACCTTACGAAGAAACTGATCTAATCATTCAGAAATATCATGATTCTGAATTTGGAGGACATTTTGAGATTAATAAAACAACTTATAAAATTTTACAAGCTGGATTTTATTGGCCTACTATGTTTAGAGAGTTTTATAGATACATAAAAACTTATGATCGATGTCAACGAGTAGGCAATGTTTCTAGAAGAAATGAAATGACTCTGAATTTCATGTTTGAAGTTGAGATCTTTGATGTTTGGGGATTAGATTTCATGGGACCATTTATTCCTTATTTTGAGAACTTATATATATTAATTATGGTACAATACATTTCATAGTGGATTGAAGCACAAGCTTTACCTCGTTATGACGCTAAAAGTGTTTCAAGATTTTTAATGAAAAATATTTTCACTAGATACAAAATGCTGAGAATGATTATCACTGACAGAGGATCGCATTTTAGGAATAAATACATTCAGAGATTGGCAGAAAAAGTTAATATTATTCATAGAATTTTTACTGCCTATCACCCTCAAACCAATGAGTTAGCTGAAGTTTCTAATAAAGAGATTAAATAAATACTTGAAAAGACTGTAAACCCTAGTAGAGTCGATTGGATCCCTAGACTAGATAACACATTATAGGCTTACAGGACTGTTTATAAAACTTCTATTGGAATGACTCCTTACATACTGATTTTTGGAATGAATTGTCACTTAATAGTAGAATTGGAGTATAAAGCATTTTGAGCGATTAAAGAATTCAATCATAATTTGAAAGATGCTGGTAAGAAGAGATTGTTACAATTGAATGAATTGGAAGAATTAAGAAATGAATCTTATGATAACGACAGAATTTATAAGGAGAAACTAAAGTTATGGCATGATCAGAAGATTAACCAAATGAACTTTGAACCAGGATAAAAAGCTTTGATTTACAATACTAGGCTGAAGTTATTCCCTTGGAAATTGAGGTTTCGTTGGTTATGAACCTTTAATGTGACTCAAGTTTATACTTACGGAGCTGTTGAAATTAAAGATCAAAATACTGGAAATAGATTTAAAGTAAATGAACAAAAATTAAAACCATATTTTGAGTGTAAAAGACCAAATTTTAAAGAGGTTTTAATGATCAATCAACCTAAATAATACCTGAATAGGTCGGGCTGACGACGTTAAACCAAGTGCTTTATGGGAGGCAGCCCATAGTTATCTTTATTTTTATTTCCATTATAGTAGTTTTTATTTAAAATTATTATTAGTTTGTGGTAGTATTGAACTCTACTACTCTTATTTACCCTTGAATCATCATAAAAATTGGATCCATAGAGAAAAATTGGAACGCATTTGGACCAGAGCGAAACTGTGCAATTTTTGCCTTGGGCGCCGACTTCGCCGACGGCGCCTTCGACGTCGCCGATGATGGGTTTTTCCAAAGGGTCCAGGAAATTAAATACTAAAGGCTCGTCGATGGCACCCTCGACGCCACCTACGGTGAGACCGACGGGATAGCTGTTTCTAGAGTTTGAATGGGTGGTTTTTGGCGATTTTAGACGAGAGTTACTCCTTTTAAACATCCAAATTCAATTCCTAAGTTCATATTTCCCCAAAAATGAAGTGAAACTCCATCAAATTTATCCCTATGGCATCCAATTCCCTGGGAAACTATCGAATGCGAGTGTTCAACAAGAGAAAGTTCATTTGTACGGAAGCGCAGCGAATCTTCAACAAGATACTGGTGCAGAAGAGATTAATCAAGGAAAGAGCATTCATAAATTGAGGATTTAATAATCGCTCAACTGTAATTAAAGAGATGATAGTGCGACGAAGATGGGAAGTGTTGTGCTACACTACGGCTGCCGTAGTTATTCCTGTGGTAAAGGAATTTTATGCTAATTTACATGAAATCAACGAGGGAGTCGTCTATGTGCGAGGTAGATGGATAAATTTTACTCTTGCACGGATCAATAAACTATATATGATCGAGAATGTTCCTGTCTGCAATTATTCCAACTTTGTCCCGACAAGAAACCATATGAATTAAATTTACCAATATTTAACGGATGAAACTGAAGACTGGGAAATGAGAGAAAACGAGTATGTTAGTTTATCTGTGAAACTTCTAAATCTCATTTCTAAGCACTAGCACTTATTCATTTTTGCAAAGCTGTTACCGACGATGACGATTGATAAAGTTTCTAAGCAAAGTGCTATTCTGAATTACTGCATCCAAATGGGACTGCCGATCGATATTGGATCTATAATTGTGAAGTCTGTTTTGGGCCTGATCGTTCATGGATCAACTTATGGGCTTGGACACCCTTCCACAATTTTCTTACTTTGCAATCAGTTCCAAGTATCTTATGAAAATTGGGAAAATGTACTTCTACATTGGAAGCCTTTGGACCCAACTGAGAGATTCCTAGCTAATGAAGATGAAAATGATATGATTATTATGGTGGATCAATTGTCTCAGAATTCACTGCCTATTCAACCTTTAGTTCAGGACAAGACACTAGTGATCCTGTGTAGAATCAAGAAATTGGAGAAAGAGGTACAAAATGTTATGAATGCAATCAATAATATCTCTGATTTCTTCGATCATCAAGACTAGAAGATGAAAGAACATTTTTCTCACTCTGGATATATAGAAGACAGTTTGATATGGCTGATTAGAAGGATGAAATTGATAGAAGAGGATTCTACTAAAGAATTTCCATACCTACCCTTTGATAACCTCTTTGTTCATGTGCAATCAATGGGTGATCTCAGAGGAGAATCTAGCACTGAATTTGAAGAATCGTAGATTAACATTGCTACCTGTCTGTGTATGTGTGTAATTTTATTTGAGCTTTACATTTGCTTTGCTTTAGAAATTTTCTTTTAGATCTCTATATAGTTGAGACTGAGCATAGGATGTTTGTTCTTAGCATTTTGAGTGTTGTAGCTTGGATTGCGACGCTGAATTGATGTATTAAGGTTGAAAAAAAATACCAAACTTAGGTGTGTTTTGTAACGTATCTTGTAGTCCTTGGAAATTATATATAATTGTGATGTTTTGAGTTGTGAAAGTTTATTTGTGAGAAGTGACCGGCGACTGTATATATGCTTAAAAAATATAAGTTTAATATGGACGTAATAAATATTCAATAATTGTAAAGTCACACTTATCAACGTAAGTATATGAATTGCTCAAGTAATATAGGGATCTAATGGAGTCCTAGATATCGATCCCACATGGAGTTGTTTAGAACTACGAACTAAGATTTTAGAAAAGCAATACCTTAATCACAACAATAAAGTTCAATCTGCTTATCTGTCACTAATAGACAATTGAAATAAATATGTAATTTTAATAACTATTAAATAAGTAATGACACTAATGAGGGTTTAAATGTGATATTCAATATATAAGAAAACGTCATTCTCCTTGTCAAGAAATTATAGTGAATGGATAAACTGAATTAATTCAAATTATATTGTGCCAAATAGGAGCATACCTATTCTTTACCCTTTGGTCTAGGCATAAAAAATATTGACTAATCCTACGCTTGTTTACTGAATCTGCGGCTAGACTAGGAGGATACCAACTCTCACTTTGGAGCTCCCACGTTCCCCTCACCTGAGGGCTAACATCTACACTTCAACACCCAAACGATAGGACCAAATTGAGGATTTTAGTCTGTCACTCTAAAATCTCCAATTCTACGCCCGATAATATTATTTACTTATTTATTTGCATCTAACTTCCAAGGGCTTTGACCTCCCTGAATCGTGGATGTAATCTTCACTTTAGTTGTAAAACTCAACATATTTTAACAAATCAATTGGCCATATTGAAAGTAAATTAAGATTGAAGTGAAAAGATCATCATAATTTCTTAAACATTTTGATGGCTTCACCAATTCAAATAACCATTTCACAAATCTCGAGACAAGGAGAAAGACAGAGAAAACTACTAAGATCTCATGGGGAAAACACAACAAAACTCAAAATTCATATATAAAATCAAAGTCATACAAACTACAAGAAGTAAATAACTTATCTCTAATTTCTAACCAAGAACACTCCTCAAAGTTCCTCTGAATCTCTTCCTTTCCTTACAACACACAGAATTCCTCTCCGAAGAAGCAAAGAGGAAGAAATCTCTCATTTTCCCTCCACTCTTACAAGTTGTTGAAGAATTCCTCACAAGTTTTACATACTATTGGAACCTTTCTAACATCCAGGACCTCTATAATCTCTTCAATTTTTGGCCAAAATCTTCTTTTAAAGTTGTGGATGAGATTTCCCAAGAGTTTCCTAAGCATCCCTTAAAAATTTGGCCTTATCCAAAGATTGAGTAGGCATAATCGCCGATCTTGCCATCGGCGGCCTCGAGGGCGCCTTCAGCAGACTTCTGGAAAATTTTGTCCTGTAGCCTCGAGAAAAACTCATTGTCGGTGGCGTCGAGGGCACCGTTGGCGTCCTAGTTCAAATCTCTTCATTTTGGTCATTTTTGCTCCAACTTCACTCCTTTTTGCATCTTTTTGATTCAATGACCATAATAAATCATTCCTACAACAAAATATCAAAAATACCTTTCTTTAAAGTGCAATATCATTAAAAATAGTATAAAATAGGTACGAAAATCACAACATATTTTTCTTTGGTCAAAATCCCCCAAACTTAACTATTACTTGTCCTCTAGTAATTTTAGTACTATATAAAAGTTATGATCTACTGTAGTAAAGTTTTAATTCAGAAATAAAATAAGTTTGATTTAAATAAATATCATATAGAGATTTTCAGAAAAAATTCAAGTAATTGAATTAACTCTGTAGCCACAAGATTATCTAGTTATCAAATTTAAGAGTTTTAGTCTTCTATTCATTTCCAGAATGACTATATGTTGCAATATTAAGTCACTTAGAATATCCAAAAGATTGAAACTTCATGAGATCTCTACTAGTAAAAGACCTATTCCATAAATATAAGTTCAGGAATGTATTTAAGTTTTCCCTTTAGGTAGGTCCAGTGAAGCCAATTTTTTTTTAGACATATCCTCAAGCTTCTCCTCACTTCCAAAATGTCTTTCTTTCTTCTCTTTTTTTCATTTTGATTGCTTTTAATCCTATATATTTTCCTTTTCTTTTAAGGGATTATTTTCAATCCTTTATTTTTTTTTCTTTTTCAAGTGATGATTACTATATCTGGATAGCCTTTAATGATTTTGAACTTCACTTTTCTTCCCCTAAATTTGAAACTCAAAGCATTCCTTTACCTTATAAATATTTCATAGTTTTGATATCATTGAGCCCCAATCTTTTCTTCTCAAATGAATTTCCAGATTCTTAATACTTCAAATTATAGTTTCTTTTACTTTAAATTGTTAACTATAATCTTATTCTCTTATACTAAATATCTTAAGTTACAAAATTAATTTTCATTACAAAAAAATTTCTTTAAATCTTTCATAATATTTAAATAGTTACAAAAATATAGTTACTTTAATTAAATTCACTACATGAAATCATATAAATAATTTTTGAAAATTTTGAAATAGAGAACATCTAATAGTTAATATTTTTCTTCCCACCCCCAAACATAAATTTTTAAATATGAAATAATACTGGTGGAAATAAAAACTATAAATATAAATCATACCTCAGTATTGTATGCATTTTCATCATTCTGAATTTTTCCAGGCTTTCTCAAATTTTTACTTCACCTGGTCTCTAATATTAGGAGCTTTCTACACATATAAATTATTAGAGAAATTTTTGGGTAATAAAATTTTGAAATATGTATAAAACTAAAACAAGCACAACATTTTCTAACACAACCACAATACTAAAAAAAATTAAAATTAAAATGCGAAAAATAAAAATCACATTATATTACAATCCACAATACTACTCAACATCTATTAAACTACACATGCACATTTAACTGTAACACTAACTTTAGAACAAAAATTAAAATTATCAAAGTACACAAAATGATAAAAATGAAGGTCCAAATACATAAACATCCATTTCTATTACAGAATAAATTACATTGGTGTAGAACTCCGTCACAACATTTGCATCAGCTTTATTGGTGGTGTAACAAAAGTTTTCCCACCTTCGCTTGGCAATAACACGTTTGATTTCTCCTCCCGGACTTTCAAAATCTCGATCTTGTATGCACTTCTTTCATTTAAATATGGAAGTAAATTTTGTTTGAGCCATCGAATTGATGAAGCAAGAATCTTCAAACTCAACTCTTCTCTTTTGACGTGGAGCCATTTCAATCTAATCAAATTATAGAAAAATTCCAAAAATTACTTCAAATATACAAATCATGACTTCCAATAGTAATTCTAAGAGTTCAACATTAAGATCCATGAATTTCTTCCTAAATTTTCTTCACATTCTCAAATTTTTTGGATGTCCTCAATGTGGAAGAAATCCATGGTGAAAATCAAATATTTTTAGCTTGGAGTGAAGCTCTTACCTAGAGATGATCAAATCCGGTGTAAAAAAGCCTAGAAATCACCTCCCAATCCAAGATCTTTCAAGCCCTAGTTCAAAAATAGCATTTTTAGGAGGAAGGGGATGATGAATAGTGGCAGTTGACTGGTCAAAATTGCGGTTAAAGGTGTTTTTTCATGAGCTCACAGTCAGCTGGTTCGATGGCGTCGTCGGTGCGCTCTATTGGAATTAAAATCCAAAGTTTCGGGAAAATCTCGCATTCAGCTGCGTCGAGGGCGCCGTCGGCGGGCTCTATTGATTTTGTCCAAATTCCAAATTTTTATGATTTCAATCAATTTCAAGCCTTAATGACATCTTTTTAATCATTATAGACATAATTTTAAGTGACTAAATGATGTACTTAGCACATTTAAACTTTCACAACACAAAACATCACATTTATATACAGATTCCAAGGGGTACAATGTAGGTTACATAACACACCTAAGTCTGGTATTTTCTCAACCTCAACACAATAATTCAGCGTCGCAATCTAAGCCACAACACTCAAAACACTGAAAACAAAACATCCTATGTTTAGTCTCAACTATACAGAGATCTAAAAGCATAATTCTAAAACAAAGCAAATAAAAAGTTTAAATCAAAATACATTGATAGACAAATAGGTAGTAATATAAATCTACTAATCCTCATACTCGGTACTTGATTCTCCTCTGAGATCACCCATTGATTGCACATGAACAAAGAGGTTGTAGAAGGGTCGGAATGGAAATTCTTCAGTGGAATCCTCTTCTATTAACTTCATCCTCCTCATCAGTTGTATTAAGCTATCTTCTAAATGTCCATAGTGCTCAAAATGTTTCTTCATCCTCCATTCTAGATGATCGAAGAAATCAGAGATATTATTAATTGCATTCATGACATTTTGTACCTCCTTTTCAAATTTCTTGATTCGGTGCAGGATCACCAAAGTCTTACAGGGACTAAGGGTTGAACTGGCAGTGAATTCTGAGATAATTGATCTACTATGATGGCCATGTCATTTTCATCTTCAAAAACTGGGAATCTCTCAGTTGGGTCCAAAGGCTTCCAAGGTAGCATTACCTTTTCCCAATTTTCATATGACACTTGGAATTGACTGCAAAGTGAGAAAATTGTGGAGGGGTGTCCAAGCCCATAAGTTGATCCATGAACGATCATGACCAAAACCGACTTCACAATTATTGATCCAATGTCAATTGACAATCCCCTTTGAATGCGGAAATTCAAAATGACACTTTCTTTAGAAACTTTACTGATCTTCATTGTCAGTAATAGTTTCACAGAAATGAAATAGTGCCAATGTTTCGAAATGGAATTTAGGAGTGTTGCAGAAAAACTAACATACCCATTTTCTCTTGTTTCCCAGTCGTTAGTTTCGTCCATTAAATATTGGTAAATCTCATTCATCTGGTTTCTTGTTGGGATGAAATTGGAATATTGGAAGACAAGTACATTCTCTATCATTTATAATTCGTTCATCCGTGTAGGAGTGAAAGTGATCCATCTTCCTCGCACATAAACAACTCCTTGGTTGATTCCATGTAAATTTGTATAAAATTCTTTCACCACTGGAACCACTACGGTGGCGATAGTGTAGCAGAACACTTCCAATCTTCGCCGCACTATCGTTTCTTCAATATCCATTATGGGATTATTCAATCTACAATTTATGAATCCTCATTCCTTGATCAATCTTTTCTTCCTGAGAAACTTGTTGAAGATTCGCTGCGCATCCGCACTAATAAACTTTAGCCGATTGAAAACTCGCATTCTAGGATTATCAAGGGAATTGTATGCCATAGGAATGAAATTGGTGGAGTTTCACTTCATTTTTGGAGGGAAAATATGAACCATGAATTGAATTTTTAAGTTAAAAAAGACAATTCACACCCAAAAACTGCCAAAAACCGCCATTTGAACCCAAGTAACCACCAATTTGCCAGTCTCACTATCGGCAAGGTTAAGGACACAGTCGGTGAGCCTCTGTATTAATTTTTTATGGACTCTCAATAAAAACCCATCTTCGGTGCTCAAGGCAAAATTTTCACAGTTTTCGCTCTGATCCAAATGCTCTCCAATTTTTCTCTATGGATCCAATTTTAAGATATTTCAAGGGTAAATAAGAGTAGTAGAGCTTAATACTACCACATACTAACGATAATTTCAAATAAAAACTATGATAATTGCAATAAAAGTAAAGATAAATATTGGTTGCCTCCCATAAAGCGCTTGGTTTAACGTCGTCAGCCCGACCTATTTAGGTGTCATTCATGTTGACTAATCATTAAAACCTCTTTAAAATTTGATCTTTTACCCTCATAATATGGTTTTAATTTGTATCCATTTACTTTAAATCTATTTCCCATCTTCTGATCTTCAATTTCAAGAGCTCTGTAAGTATAAACTTGAGTTACACTAAAGGGTCCTAACCAACGAGACTTCAATTTCTTAGGAAATAACTTCAGCCTAGTGTTGTAAAGTAAAACTTCTTGACCTGGTTCAAAGTTCTTTTGGTTAATCTTACGATCATGCCACAACTTTAATTTTTTTTATTAATTATGTCGTTATCATAAGACTCATTTCTTAATTCTTCCAATTAATTTAATTGTAACAATCTCTTCTTACCAGCATCTTTCAAATTATAATTGAATTCTTTAATCGCCCAATATGCTTTATGCTCCAATTATACTGGTAAGTGACAAGTCTTTCCAAAAATTAGTCTGTAAGGAGTCATTCCAATAAGAGTTTTATAAGCAGTCCTGTAAGCCCATAATGCGGTATACAGTCTACTCGACCAATCTACTCTACTAGGGTTTACAGTCTTTTCAAGTATTTGTTTTATCTCTTTATTAGAAACTTCACCTAACCCACTAGTATGAGGATGATAGGAAATAGAGATTCTATGAATAATATTTAATTTTTCTGCCACTCTCTGAATGTATTTATTCCTAAAATGGGATCCTCCAAATCAAGGAATAAATGGTCCCATGAAATCTAATCCCCAAACATCAAAGATCTCAACTTCTAACATGAAATTTAGAGGAATTTCATTTCTTATAGATATATTGCCTACTCGTTGACATCAATCACATGTTTTTATATATCTATAAACATCTCTAAAGATAATAGGCCAATAAAATTAGGCTTGTAAAATTTTATAAGAAGTTTTATCAATCCCAAAATGTCCTCCAAATTCAGAATCATGACATTTCTGAATGATTAGCTCAGTTTCTTCATAAGGTACACACCTCCTCATAATCAGATCTTTACATTGTTTATATAAATAAGGCTCATCCAAAAAATATGCTTTTGCATCATGAATGAATTTCCTTTATTGTTGCAGTGTCCGTATAGGTGGCAAAATATCACTTATAGTGATCAGTATGCATAACACATTTATCTCCAATTATATAAGATCTGAATTTATCTAAAGCATACACAATGGCTATTAACTCTTTTTTAGTAATAGTATAGTTAATTTGTTCATCATGAAGAGTTTTACTAGCATAATATAAAACTTTAAAAACCTTTTCATACCTTTGTCCAAGGACAACTCCAATAGCTTAATCACTAGCATCACACATCTGTTGAAATGGTTTGTCCCAGTTAGGTGAACCTATAATAGGGGTTGTGATTAATTTTTCCTTTAATAACTTAAAAGCATTTAAATAGCTTTCAGTAAATTCAAATTTCTTGTCCTTTTCTAAAAGTTGGCATAGAGGTTTGGTAATTTTTGAAAAATCTTTAATAAAATGCCTATAAAATCCAACATGTCCAAGAAAACTCCTATCCTCTCTTACATTAGTAGGAGGTGTTAGTTTAAATATAAATTGAATTTTTGGAGGGTCTGCTTCCATACCATCTTCCAAAATTTTATTCCTTAACACAATTCCTTCTACAACCATAAATTGACAGTTCTCCCAATTTAGAACTAAATTAGTTCTTTCACATAACTCTAAAACTTTTTCAAGATAATTTAAGCATGTGCCATATGATGTTCCAAATACAGAGAAATCATCCATAAATACTTCCAATCTATTATCAATTAACTTACTAAATATGGATATCATACATCTCTAGAATGTTACAGATGCATTACATAATCCGAAAAGCATTCTTCAAAAAGCAAAAGTTCCAAAAGGACTAGTAAATGTTGTCTTTTCTTGATCCTCAAGAGTAATAGGAATTTGATGGTAACTGGTATATCCATCGAAAAAATAAAAATATTTGTGCCCAGCAAGTCTATCTACTATTTGATCTAAAAAGGATAAAGGGAAGTGATCTTTCCTGGTGGCAGTGCTTAATTTTCTATAATCAATGCAAATACGCCACCTAGTAATTTGTCTGATTGATATTAATTCATTATCTTTTTTTGTTTCAACAGTCACTCCTCCTTTCTTAGGAACACAATGAATTGGACTTACCCATGCACTATCTGAAATAGGATCTATAATTCCAGAGTCTAACCATTTCAAAATTTCCTTCTTAACTACTTCTTTCATCATCAGATTTAATCTCCTTTGTGGATCAACTCTTGTTTTATATTTTTTTCTAATATAATTCTATGCAACAAATTGAAGGACTGCTTCCCTTAATATCAGCTAAGGTCCAACCAAAAGCTTTCTTATATCTTTTTAATGTATCTAACAGTCTTTGCTCTTGCAAATCATTTAATTATTAAGATATAATAACAAGTAATGTAGATGAGTCTCCTAAAACACATACTTCAAGTGGCTAGGCAATACTTTCAACTCAAGTTCATGTGATTTTATAATTGACAGAAATAGATTTTTATCGGCATTTTCCGTAATATCCAACACCTCAAATCTTTACTGAACATAATCTAATTCTTCATTTTCTAATTTGTCTAGAATAATTTCATCACTCTCTTCAAATTGTTCTTTCTTATCAAAATGTTCTTTCAATAGATGTTCACTAATTTCCATGCAAAAACATTCATTATCTCTTTCAACAGCAGGGTATTTCATAGATTTTTCAATGTTAAAAGTCACTTCTTGATGGTTCTCTCATAGTTAATTCTCCTTTTTGAACATCTACGATAGCTTTTCTAGTAGCTAAAAATGGTCTCCCTAAAATAATAGGTATTTCTTTATCTTCCTCCATATCTAAAATAATTAAATCCACAGAAAATATAAATCTATTAACTTTTATTAACACATCTTCTATAACTCCCTTAAGATATGTAACTGAATGGTCCGCTAACTGTAGAGTTACAAAAGTAGGTGAGACTTCTCCAAATCCTAATCTTTTGAAAATTGATAGAGGCATAAGATTAATGTTGGCTCCCAAATCACATAAACCTCTTCCATAAAATTTTTCACCAATAACACATGGTATAGTGAAACTGCCAAGATCTTTTAATTTTTTAGGAAGTTTTTTCTGAATAATTGCACTACACTCTTCGCTAAGTGCAACAATTTCATTATCTGTGAACTTCCTTTTCTTGTTCAGAATATCTATAATAAATTTCAAATAATTGGACATCCTTTCTAAAGCTCCTACGAAGGGAATATTTACCAATTAACTTCTTAAGAATTTCTAAATATTTGGAAAATTGTTTATTCTATTTGTGTTGCTTCAATCTTTGAGGAAACGCTGGTGGAGGTTTTTCCACAGTTATTTTCATTGATGTAAATGGATACTCTGAATCTGGGTATTCATGATCCTTTTGTTTTTTGGTATCCACTTTCTCATTTTCAGTTTCTGTTTCTTTTTTCACTCTTCTTTCCAATTCTTTTCCACTTGATAATTGTATCTCTTTGATTTGTTCTTTCCTTAATATTTAGGATTTGGTTCCATAGTACTAGGAAAAGTTCCAAATGTTCGGTTACTAAGCACAGTAGCGATATGTCCCAATTTATTTTCAATATTCTTAATAGCAGTTCCTTGATTTTGTAATTGATTTCCTTGAATTTTGAATTGTTTTCCTTGATTCTACAATTATTGACCCATGTTTAATATCATCTCTTCCATAGACAACTTCTTTTCCTTAATTTGAGTGTTATTATTAAATCCTGGGGGACAAGAAGGTTTATAATTAACATTTCCTTGGTTGGATGAATTTCCTAATGGGTTCCCTGGATTGTTTGCCCATTGTTGATTTGTAGAATAATTGTTATTCCAATTAAAATTTGGATGATTCTTCCAACCTGGGTTATAATAGTTTGAATAAAAGTTGTTGGGTCTATTAATAGCATTTAAAGTCTCATATGAAGGTTGAACATCGACAAATTGCCCAGATGAATTCTCTTCCATCATAGGAGGTGTTGGGGAATAATTCATCCCATAATGATCTAATTTCTTTGATATTGCAGTAATCTGCAAAGCTAACATAAATATTGCATCAGAATCATGGATACTAGCTACTCTTTTAGGATTTACCCATTCAGAGGGCCATTGAAAATTGTTGGTAGCCATTTCTTCTAATAAAGAATAAGCCTCATCAAATGGTTTTGACATTAAAGAACCACCAGCCGCAGCATCTATAATCGATCTAATAGATACCACTAATCCATTATAAAAAGTTTGAATTATCAACCAATCTGGTAATGAATAATGAGGGCATTTCCTAAGAAGATCTTTAAATCTTTCTCAAGCTTCATATATTGACTCTCCATCAATTTGACATAACGATGTTATGTCATTTCTAAGTTTAGCAGTTTTGGATGGAGGGAAATATTTGGATAGAAATTTCTGTGAAGGTTCTTCCCAAGTTCTAATAGATCCTAGTGCTAACAAATTTAACCACATCTTAGCCTTATCCCTCAGTGAAAAAGGAAAAAGTCTAAGTCTAACAACATCGTTTGAGACTCTGTCATATTTAAAAGTAGCACACAGTTCTAAAAAATTAGTGAGGTGTAAGTTTAGATCTTCATTTGGTGTACCTCCAAATTGATTGTTTTGTACAATTTGGATAATAACAGGTTTAAGCTCAAATGAATTAGCAGCAACATCAGGATTTTGGATAGATAAGTGAATTTCATCTGCTGTAGGATTTACATAATCTTGTAGGGGTCTAGGTTGGTGTTTATTCTCTATTCCTTGATTGTTCATGTTGTTTTCCATTGTATCAGAATTTCTAGGTTCTCTTCTCAATCTTCTAATCCTTCTAATAGTGCATTCTAATTCCAAATCGTAGGGTATAAGATTTTCAGGTCCAAAATTTGCATACAATTTGAAATCAGTACACAATAATATAATTAACTAAATATACAAATAAGTTGCAATTCAAGTAAAAATTTTCTAATAATCCTAATTTGTCCATTACTCTAATTGTGATTTTACTCATTCACTCCCCGACAATGGTGCCAAAAACTTGACCGGCGACTTTATATATGCTTAAAAAATATAAGTTAAATGTGGACATAATAAATATTTAATAATTGTAAAATCACACTTATCAACGCAAGTATACGTATTGCTTAAGTAATATAAGGCTCTAATGGAGTCTTAGATATCAATCCCACGAGGAGTGGTTTAGAACTGCGAACTATGATTTTAGAAAAGCATTACTTTAATCATAAAAACAAAGTTCAATTTGCTTATCTGTCACTAGTAGGAAATTGAAATAAATATGCAATTTTAATAACTATTTAATAATTAATGACACTAATGAGGATTTAAATGTGATCCAAAAACTTGACCGGTGACTTTATATATGCTTAAAAAATATAAGTTAAATATGAACGTAATAAATATTCAATAATTGTAAAGTCACACTTATCAACGCAAGTATGCGTATCGCTCAAGTATTATAGGGCTCTAATGGAGTCCTAGATATCGATTTCATAGGGAGTGGTTTAGAACTAAAACTAAGATTTTAGAAAATCAATACCTTAATCGCAACAACGAAGTTCAATTTGCTTGTGTCACTAATAGGCAATTGAAATAAATATGTAATTTTAATAATTATTAAATAACTAATGACACCAATGAGGGTTTAAATGTGATATTCAAAATAAAAGAAAACATCCTTCTCCTTGTCAAGAAATTATAGTGAATGGATAAAGTGAATTAGTTCAAATTATATTGTGCCAAATAAGAGCATACCTATTCTTTACCCTTTGGTCCAGGCATAGAGAACATTGACTAATCCTACGAGAGATTGTAAGAGTGGAGGGAAAGTGAGAGATTTCTTCCTCCTTGCCACTTCGAAGAGGAATGCTGTGTGCTGTAAAGAAAGGAAGAGATTCAGAGGAACTACAAGAAGTTTTGCTTGAGGAGAAATTAGAGATAAGTGTTATTTACTTGTTGTAGTTGTATGACTTTACTTTTACATATGAATTCTGAGTTTTGTTGTGTCTTCCCTATGAGTTCTGACTAGTTTTCTCTGTTTTTTTCATTGTCTAGAGATTTGTGAAATGGTGACTTGAATTGGTTGAGCCATGAAAAGGTTAAAGAAGTTGTGATGATCTTTTCACTTCGATTTTAATTTTCTTTCAATCTGTCCAATTGATTTGTTAAAATAAGTTGAGTTTTACAACTAAAGTGAAGATTACATCCAAGATTCAGGGAGGTTAAAGCCCTTGGATGTTGAGTTCAAATAAACAGGGAAATAAAATTATCGGGCGTAGAATTGGAGATTTTAGAGTGACAGACTAAAATCCCCAATTTGGTCATATCGTTTGTGAGTTGAAGTGTTGATGTTAACCCTTAGGTGAGGGGAATGTGGGAGGTCTGAAGTGAGAGCCGGTATCCTCCTAGCCTAGCCGCAGATTCAGGAAACAAGTGTAGGAATAGTTAATGTTTATTATGCCTGGACCAAAGGGTAAAGAATAGGTATGCTCCTATTTGGTACAACACAATTTATACTGATTTACTTTATCCAATCACTATAATTTCTTGATAAGGAGAAGGTTGTTTTCTTATATATTGAACATCACATTAAAAACTTTATTAGTATTATTAGTTATTTAAGAGTTATTAAAATTACATATTTATTTCAATTGCCTATTAGTGACAGATAAGCAATTTGAATTCCATTGTTGCAGTTAAGCATTGCTTTTTAAAAATCTTAGTTCATAGTTCTAATATTACTCCCTGTGGGATCGATATCTAGGACTCCATTAGAGCCCAATATTACTTGAGCGATGCGTATACTTGCGTTGATAAGTGTGACTTTACCATTATTGAATATTTTATATATACATATTTATCGAATCTATAATTGTTATTAAGTTTTTGGTGTGGTTGCTGAGGAATTAAATCTCTTAGCAGGAATATTAAATACTTTTATTTTTAAGCATATATAAAGTCACTGTCAGGTACCAACCTCGAAAGATGGGAATCAGAATTTAGAATTAAATTTAGAAAAGAGTTTGTGGTGTTGAAGCCAAAGATACGTGTCATGTGAAAAGGTTGACATTTTTTAGGAAGATATGTAGAATTTTTTGGGGTTTTATGCAGAATGTAAAATTTCGCAGGGACGTGAAGAGAATTAATGCAGACAAACATAGTTGTACTACACGAGTAAAGAGTAAGAGACCTCGAAATCGAGAGAATCTAGCTCACAAATTTATTTTCTTTTCTTGTTGTTTTTATCATGTTTAGTTTTCAAGACTTGTTTTCAAAAATTTTAATTTTAGTTGGTTGATTTTTAAAAGAAAATTTTATTTGAAATTTATTATTGTTAAAAATTTATTGTTTCGTTCTTTATTCATTGTAATTTCAAACCAACGTATGGTTCATGGCTTCCATCCATCGTACAAAAGGCAATCGATAAAAAAGACACATTAATGAAAGAAATTTCGTTAATCTGTCCCAACAAAATGTTACATATCAAGTATAGGCTAACACCTCAAAAAGTATAATATGCCATCTGTATCAAAGTACATCCAAAATGTCTCATGCCAAGTATACATTGTAGGTTGAGCATCTCTGACACATATCACATCGCTGTAATGTAGAAAAGTAGAAAATGTATCCCCTGACTGTTCATTCCTGCTGTGGCGAGCTCCTGATTGAGCTGACCTTCTAAGCTACACAATATAAGAAGAATTCCCTTTGCATGTGCTTAGAGGTGCAACCCTCTCATAGCTCATAAGGTATTAGCTCCTCCAGTTCCGGATCTGGCCGAAATCCATACGACATTTTATTATTGTCCATCCATCGGAAGGTCACAGACACTCTGCGATGTCACGCTCCTGGGATGCAATTCTTGGCAACGTCTGCACCGTTACCATTAAGAACTAGCACTGAGCCAACTGGTAGGAGAATCTTCACAGAGCTTACGAACTCACCAGGGCAGATGATGTTGATCTCCTTCCCAAACAAGATGTTGCTCTTACTTATAAATGAAACTATACAGAAAGGCCTTATAAAATTTTGGTGGTCTATGTGTGGAGGGATGCAGTCACCCTCATCGTAGATGTTGATGATGCAGCTATTTGGAATGCAGGTAGCGGGCAGAATACCCCATTTGACCATATTTTTTATCATCAATTTTATAATGGGAGGCAGTGGATCTACTTAGTCGTGTATGAGGATTCCCAGTGGATTCCCTTGTCTGTCATTTGTAAAGTTATAGCAGCAACCACACACAATGGTGATCCTCTCTTTTCCTCTCATCCTTTTTTTTTGCTCAGAGAAGGTTTTCTCAATAAGCAAGCCTACTCAACCTCTTTCTCTTAGGTCAAAAATGCAATCTAGGATACTCTGCTCATTGGTCTCTAAGAAGACTCTGACATACAACTCTAATCCTTCCAGTATATTGATGAATTATTCATATACCTCCTCGTAGAATTTGAAGTTTATCTTATTCACTTTGCTTATTTGGTAGTACCTCATTGTACTGGGAGTTGGCAGTTGTCGTGGGTACTCCCTCATTTGAACATCAGTTGGAACTGAAGCTGGTGCTGGCTCTGCTGGAATGTGTGACTCGACATCTAAAGGAATGTATGACCCTAGACTCCAAGGGTCATACTCCATGGGTCATGGTGGTCTATCCCTAATGGGACATATGACTCATCCATTAGAAAATCTGCGGTCTGAGATCCCTTGGTGGTAGATGTATTCTCCTCAAATGTACAGTAACGCTGTAGATGTAGGATGTTGCAATCTGTGCATTCCAAAAATTCCCCCGCGGCTGGTGCTTATGCAGGTATTTCAACGTTGCAAGTCGGGAAACCCGTGCACAGGACATCTGAAGCGGACAATATCTCTGGCCTCGTAACAAACTCTGATTCTTCATCCGTAGCGGATGTGTCCTTCAGGGATGGAAGTGAGCAAATTGTTTGCCTCTTTTCTCCTCTCGCAAGAAGGCTCTCTATCTTTGTCGGCTAGCATTTCTCCATTATGTTCTTTGTAGTGGAGCAAACAATATGTTTTCATCATTAGCAGCAACTAGGCCTCTGACCAATGTAGCTATCTTGGATGGCAGGTGGCTAGGCCCCTCCATGGGGTATTGTTTTACTATCACGTTCTTCCTTTTGAGTGATGAACTATCTTTGATAGCGACCCTTAGTAGTGAAGGTAGCTCCTCCTTTTCTCGGTAGCTGACCACATTCATTAGAGGACCTTCGCAGTCTTTATCGACTTGATTGAAGTCCATTTCAAAATCTATGGTGCCACCCTGCGGTGCCATTTCTTCATTTAGTGTGAGGCTCCAGCCTTCCTTGAAGGTGAAGATTAGATTCCGGCCCAACATTTCTCTGTAAACACAAGAAAAATGTCAGGGAGCTGAAACTTGGTGTGAACAAGAACAAAAAAAGTATTTATTAATGTAAATTTTAGTTTAAATTTGTTGAAGAGAATTGTTTATTTATTGGTGTGAATTTTATTTAATTTAGTAGAATATTAAGTTCAAAGGCGAAAAGGAGAGAGTTTGAAGTGTAATTTTTTTTCTAAAAAATTTTTCATTATGTTGAGGTTAACTTTATTACAAAAGATTTTTGACCCGGTCAGAGACATTTGGCCACATAGATAACCCCAAAATAGTCAAAGTCTTAGATTCTCAAATCAAGTAAAGGGAAATAACATCAGGATGCGTAATATGTTTTCAGGTACCGTCCATTGATTGGTAGCACGGGTCTTTCACCCTGGAGATCTACTAACTGGTAGACTCCTCATGCGTAGACCTTTTCAATGATAAATGGTCTGTCCCAAGTTGGCTTAAATTTTCCACCTCTCTTGCGGCGTGCAAGAATAGACCTTTTGAGTATAAGTACGATGTCACCAACTTTAAATATCCTTGGGCAGACCAATTTTTGATGGGCTTGTACCATCTTTGCTTGGTAAAGTTCCAAATGTTGTTGTCCTTCAAGTCATCTTTCCTCGAGACTCTCCAATTCTTTGAGTATGAGTTTTTCACTTTCTTCTGTTGTGATTTGGTTGGCAACAGCAACTCTGAGAGACGGCGTCTGAATTTCTAACGGTAGCACGACCTCAGACCCGTACATGAGCATGTAGGGTGTACAGTGGGTGGGAGTTCTGAATATCATCTGATAGGCGCACAAGGCTTCTATTAGTTTGTTGTGTCAATCCCTTGTATTTTCATCAAAAGTTTTCTTTAAAATCTATAATAGTGCCTTGTTTAAGGCTTTGGCCAAACCATTTTCTTTGGAATAATAAATTTTAGAGTATCTCCAATCTATCCCATGCTTCTGACAAAATCATTGATTTTTGTGCTCTTGAAAGCTGTCCCATTGTCAAAAATTATTCTTTACGGTACTCCAAAAAGCTATGCGATTTGCTTCTTGAATAATTGAAGGATGTGCTGTGTCGTAACCTCATGTAATGGCACTACCTCTGCCCATTTGGAGAAGTAATCCGTAGTGGCAAGTATAAAGATGTGTTCTTAGGAAGATAGAGGGTCTATCAGACCTACTTTATCCGTGCCCCAACACTCGAATGGCCACGAGGAATCAGTTGGGTGTAGTACATTCAGAGGTTAGTGTAAGACTACTCCATGCACTTGACATTGGTGACATCTTCTGGTTGTATCAATGCAATCCGACATCATTGTCGTCCAATAACATACGAGTCTTTTGATCTTCATTTTCTTCTTCGGCTGTCATTGGAGAGCGCCACACAATCCAGCATGTACTTCTTTGACAATATTTTATGCTTCAGCTCTGCTTAAACATCGTAACCACATATGGTCGAACGATCTTCTGTAAAGAACGCCGCCATTCTTCTGATGTGATGTTCCTCAGACTTGTCTGTTAACCTCATTTTTGGTTGAGGTTTAGTTTTTCCTCTTTAGTAGCCTAGGGTCTAGCCATAGGACTTTTCCTAGAAAACTAGACATGGAACCCTCACCACTAGAAATTCCAAACCCTTCTCCACACAGCTTGAAGTTCCACATATTGGTCATAACCTCTAAACACTTAGTAGGTGGGGTCACTGTGGGGGAAACTCAGGATGAGTCACCCTTAGGATTGCTGGACCTTAGGGTTGACCCTGGGTGTTGGTCTGGAGCTAAGGCATTCACTACACTTATCTACCCTCACAATCACTCACAACTCTGAACTCAAATTTCTAGCATAGATCCCTTGATCTTTTGGGATACTCATGTAGATGGTCCCCTAAACCTACTAGCCCTAGGGCTATGGTCTGGCTAGAACCACTACATTGAGGACCCAAAATGGGGTTTCCATTGGTTCATGGCTTATTGGTGATGATTGGTACCTCAACTCTCCCAAAATACCCATCTTGGCCTTTTACCCCTAAAACACCCCCTAATTACCAAAATACCCATCTTAGGCTCAAAATTCCAAAAATTCCCAAAAAAGTCCAATAAATCCAAAATATTCCTAATTTCATTTCTCTCAACTACCACATAACCCAATTTGGCCAATTTGAACATCTTTAACTAAAATCCCCATATTGCCCTTTAAAGACTTAAATTTCCCAAAATCCAACTCAAATGTCCGTCAATTTGTTCTTAATTGACCCCAATTCCAATCCTAAACTCAAATTCACTTTTGATATGAGAAAAATAAACTAAATCCAAGCTCAATTGGTCCATGATTTGAGCTCAATTTTTATTTGGGTCAAAACCCCAATTTTGACCATATGACTTAATCTCACCAAATTCAACCTAAAGCCTAGTCAATTGGCCTCAATTAATGTTTCAAAAATCTTTATAACATTCCAATACATCAGAATAAACCATCAATTGGTATTGGTGAAGCCTCAAATCCATTTGATTTTGGCCTAAATCCAAAATTCCCAAATTTAGCCCCAAATTGGCTAAGTCCCTAAATTTCACCCAATTGATTGCCTTAACCTTCAAATTGGCATCCAATTCATGTTGTAAACTCTTCATGATATCCCTATTGACCATTTGAAATAATCAATTTGAACTTAGCCCAAGCTTAACACAAGCTAGACCCAAGCCTAGCCCAACATGACCAAATTGATTAAAGTTCAAAATTCCTTCAAATTGACCTTTCAATTGAACCCAAAAACACTTCCATCCTTCACCAAAGTCATTCCTTATGATCATCTACACCAAATATAGTAATTATTTGTGCTAATTGACATGGATAACTTACCCCAAACCCAAGTTTTGGTCATTTGCACCCACTTGGACCCATACACTAAATGTGACCTAACCAACTTAAAGCCACCAAATTAACTCCACCACAGCCATTAGTTAGACTTAGCGACCAGTCCAAAAACCATCAAGCCACCTAAATTAAGCCATGGACCAAAGGTCCCCCAAATTAAGGGATCTTATTTCCAAAAATGTACATGCTTAAGATATCTTTGCCAAATCTAAACACATTTGCATTAAATTGCTGTGATGGATTCCTCTGGGTTCCCTGATCTCCTAGCCACCTCCCCATGGCCGGCCAGCCAGCCTAGTGGCTGTAAAAGCCCATAACCGAGAGGCACCCCCATGGCACCTCACCCAAATCAAACCTAGAGGCCAGCTCATTCAAGTCAAACTATGGAGCTCCCCTGCCCTCCACCTAAGCACCACAATGCACCCAAACTTATGTCCTGAGAGCCACCCCATAGACATTTTTATAAAAACTCACCTCCCACAGCCATGGGAGGTGTGCTGAAATTTCCTTTGAGAGGCCTCCCCAACTTCATGTAGAGCTTCCCTAAGATTCTCTCAGTGCATTCCAACCAATTTCCCTCACCCATTCCTATTGTCGGAGCTCAATTTTAAGCTTGAAACCTTGCCGGAAATCAGAATAGAACCCAATATACCTGCACACTCCACCAAACTTCAATTGCTTGTGCCCACACCTTCACAAGAGTGAAAGAAGCCAAAGCCCCATCAAATCCCCCTTCCACAGAGCCTCTACCATAGCTCTAGACTAACACCTGAAATCGAGCTTGGTCGAATTCATACCTAGACCTTACACCAAGGTCAGTGACTCAATCCCTAGTCTCCTTAGACCCCAACAAACGTGTTGAGCACCTCTGATTGAAGCCTCCCTTCTCAGAGCAAAGGTATAAAACTCCTCTTCCTGAGCTTATTTTGATTCTCCATTTACTTAAGCTTGATTTCATGGTACCTTAGCCATATGGATGTGTTCATCTCACTTAAACTAGTCCATAGGATCAAACTCGAAGTGATTTGGTTGAGTATAGGCCGAGATCATAAGATTTTAGTCTGTACGGGCACAGGATCATTCTATCGGGGACGATGACGGGGAGCCGTTTGATCAAGCGTGTATCAAATGGACAGGAGAGATTGAGCCGGACAGCTCTTCGAGACATAAAGAGCGGGCCGAGTCAGCAAGCTACGTGGACGGCGGCATCCAACCAGAGCGCGCCAGGCACGTCTTCGGAGCTGCCTAGGATCTAGTCAGCATGCGCTGTTTAAATAGATAAATAGGGCTTTTTCCTATTTATTTAAGTACCCTTAACTTCATAAATACATAACTTTGTGTAGAAAAATCACAAAAATAAAATAAAAATACCCTCTTGCTCAGTGAATAGAGGAGAGTAATGTGGAATAATTTTCAAGTCCATTTGATGCATAAAATATTTTTATTTAATTAAATACAATTTGAAATCATTTGATTCTCCATGCATATTGACAGATCACCATGGCTTGAAATTTTAACATATTGTAGCCTCTGTAAGGAGGAATACTCTCTGATTTTTTCAAAGTCAAATGAGGTTCCTCTATAGAGATCTATATTTTCAAGTTATTTCACATCATTTCTTTAAAATAATCATGGAAATTAGCATATTGGTTATTAAATCCTAAGAAAATTCTAGAAGGTCTACCATGACCAGAGAAACCTTTAAAAATAATTTCATGGGTCAAGTCATTTAAAACATCCTTAAATTTTCCAATTACTAAATCACTAAGATAATTAATTTTGAAAAACATAAACATTTAAATGACTTAATTTTTGATCTCCACTATGACTTATGGTCCATAGAGCTCATCATAAAAGTTTCAAAATACTTTGAGTTCATTTAATAACTTAAATTGATTTTTAAAGATAAATACCACTCTTAACACTTAAATGATTTTCTAAAAAATCAAAATATAACTAAAAAAATTATGAAACTTAGTTTTTTGAGTTCTCTGTGATCACGGGTATTTTCTAAAAATAAAATGATATTTAAGATAAAATTTTAATTTTTAGCCTATTCTAAATATTTAAATAATTAAAAAATTCATAAAAATCTTAAAAATAATAAAACTCATGGAAATGTTCTAAATTGTTTCATAATGATCTAGGAACAATTAGACTATTTTTCCTGATTTTTTAACTAAAGATATTGAATTTCAAAGCTTAAAAAAATAATTTTTAAAAGGCTAAAAATGAGTTTTCACTAAAACAATTCCAATAAATCAATAAAAAATTAGAAAAATATAAAATTTGTTTTTTTGAGTTCTTTTACCTTAGGGAGATTTTTTAAAAATACAAAACTTAATTTTCGCCACTTAAAATATTTTATTTTTATTAAATAGCCCAGAATTTAAAATAATTCTAATAAATCACAGATAATTCAAAAAATTGGGAAATTTGATCCAAAGGTTTCTCTTTTTTAGGTCTACCTCCAGTAAAAATTTCAAGGGATTATAATTTACCTTGGTCAAGTTAAGAATTTTCTTTAAAGAATCCTATTTTTGCAATAAAATAATTATATAAATTAAATTAAATTTTGAAAAATCACATTTTTTCCTCTGATATCTTAATGGACCCATGAATGAGGTAGGATAAAAATTTTAAATTCATTTGAATTGAATTTGACAAATTATGAAGTGTTAGAGCCTTAGGGGCAAATGTGTAATTTTGGAAATCTTGCCTTAATTAACATTTAGGCTTAAGTCAAGGAGGGAAAATGGGTAACCTCTGATCTTAATCAAATTATTTGTTTCTTGAAATACAAAGGGGTTAATTGGTAGAAACGAATCTCACTTTCTTAATTAAGATTAATAAAATTTCTAAATTATCAAAATTTGGAAGCTTATTAAAATTAAATGATCCCGGACCTAGGGGTATGACTTCTGAAGTCAATAAATAATAAATTTAATACCCTTGTGTTGACTTTCAAATAAAATTCAAATAATGAATCATGACTACTTAAAACATAACCCTCTAATTAAGACACTCACCTAGGTCTTAAAGGGCTCAGTGGTGACTTAGGCTAAATAAAAAATTGACTAAATGAGGATTAGAGAAATAAACATAATTAAATCAAACATCCTTGAAACACCACTAAGCCCAATTAGGATTAAAAATTTGGCTAAGTGTCCAAATTACACTAACTTGCCCCTTTAAGGGTCTTCACCCACATAATTCTTAAATTGAATCACAAGTGATAACCCTATTCTTAGGGATAATTGCGACATCAATGTTTAGTGAGCATTAAGGATATTTACACGATGAACCATTAAGCAACATAATAAGTTTAAATGGACTCGAGGCTTTTCACTAGTTGATGAGAGGGAGGCATGGACCTGCTTCCCTCTCCTAACTTGTTGGATACCTTAGAGGCCGATTAAACTTAATACTTTTTGCTTAATGAAATCATCGTCAATTAAACTTTTAAGGACTCACCAAAATATAGCATAGAGTTAGGAAAACGCCTTAGAACTCTACTTTTCCTGCTCTTCATAACAGCCCTCACATGCATTTTCATGTTTCAGGTGGTGGAACGAGAAGACTCGCCAGGTACGATGTTATAGTTTATAGTTTCATCTTTCTTCTGCCTTTTCCTTACATGTTTCATGCTTGCATTTACCTACATAAACTTGCATGTTAACCATAACTATAACCAAAACCAAAACTAAAATCAACCAAGATAAAATTCACCGCCACAACATTCAAGATATAAAACAACTCAAAATTTAATCACAAACATCACACAAAAACCACAACGTTAACTTAATTAAGATGTCTCTATCAGATGATCGGGAATCCTTTGAAGGAGGTAACCTACAGTTGCTAACAAGGCTTCCCATGATTTAAATGAAATTATGGAATTCATTAAGTTGAGTTTAGTAAGTTCATTTGGACTAAGTGAATCCAATAGAAAATAGTGGTGCCAGAACGAGGGAACCGTAGGATCTTAACCGGTGTCGCTCTAATCAACTTTAATATGCCCTCATAAAATTTAAAGAACTTCAACCATAGGGCCACCTGATTTAATGTTATAACTTGAAACACTAGATATCTCAAACTTGTCGCGGCAAGGAGCTAGCTTAGTGTGCAACACGGCCATTTTCAACAGCAAAACCTTTCTTCCACAGCTAAACCAATCTTCCTTCCTTAGACTTAAACAACAAAGCCATAGGACTTCGAGGTTGCTTGCTTATGCAACGTAAATCCTCACCTTATCTTTAGGCCTTTGCATAGCTTTGCTTATGCAACCTAAACCCTCACATCTTCCAGGCTATTTGTGTGATCATATCACACGAATGTGCCCTAACTAATAAAATTGGCAGGATGAAACACTTAAATATTTCTCCTCAAAATTGAAGCCAAACATTAGGATAGCTTGGGAAGTCATCGAGGTTCTCCTCTGGATCCATGACATCCCCTAGTTCTTCTTCCTTTGGATTCTACAACAAAATGCTCCAAATTTGAATCAATCCCTTTTCACACCTCTACATCCAATTTCGTTGAGGAGTCCCACCCTTTGAAATTTCTTAAAGATAATTTTTCTTGATTTTTATCGAGAGTCTTCTTAAGAGACTTTGGTCATTTAAGATGTAATTAACTATAGGGGCTTGCCCTTATAGGAAGAATGTCCAAACCCAGCCTAATATAAACCCTATTTAATCCTTTATATTAAATAGGGGAACTTGTCGGCAAATACAAAGGTTTCGCAGACCAAACGGACATCATACTTTCCTTAGTTTATTTGATCGAGCCTCATCCTCAATTCTTGTGATTATCCTTCGGGATAGATACAAGATTTGAGGTACAGTGCTCTTTCATTTTAAAGTATGAAAAATATGGGGTCAGTTTGATTTCATACTTCAATGTCCTTCTGAAGCGGGCGACGGGATTTGGATTCCAGCGACCGACAGCTTCTTATGGGCAAGCTCACAAACCAACCAGAAATAATGCCGACAACTTCTGGCAACTCCGCTGGGGACAAGGTTTTCTCTCCATACAAATTAAGAAATATTATCTTCACACATTGGTAATATGTCCATGTCCCCCTTGGACCAAATTACCCTTCTTCCGTTAGCGTACTTTACCCATTTCTATCTTGGGAAAGTACAGCTAACTCCTTGGACTTCAGAACTAGCTGTTCAACCATCTTTTAACAGAGGGGTTCAGAAGGCCATTAAGGACTCTTTAAATTTTCATGTGGAGTCGGACCTCTAATAGGTGTGTTGGTGGATTAACTCCACCTGGGCATTTTCTGCCACGAATTGGGTCCCGCACTGGATCCTAAACTTTCTCGCAACTCCTTTTCACATTTGTTTTACTGCTTCGCAAAGTAAACCAAATCGTGTTGTCTTAAAGCAATCAAGGAATCGATAATTGAGGAAAAAATTGAGAAACTCAGGATCGAGATTTCTGAGTTGGCTCGAGAACACCGAGTTTCCATCGAGAGTGACAATGAGGATTTTGATTACAGTGATTACTTGGAGGAAGATTTCATGGATGTCCATGTGATCGAAACTAGAGCTACCACATCTACGTGCGAGGCTCAACCTCACGCTGAAGAAAATGTCGTAGATAATCTGCATAGGGTTATCCTCCTCAGGGATGAGCAAGTTGATCTACTGGAGAAAAGAATAGAAGAGATGACTGTAGCTATGACCGCCATGGCCACCATTGAGGGGCAATCACAAGCACCATAATTGGCTTCTCCAGAGATTAATCAGCCATAAATCATACACATCGCAGATGAAAGAAGGGAGGCTACTTCGACATACAAAGAAGAATAACCAAAGAAGGATTCTCCATCAAGTGCCATGCGAGAAAAAGAGTTCAAGAAAATGGTTGAACAAGTACGGGATGCCTTAGCCCAGTCCAAGGGCGTGCATTAATTTTAAAGGGTAGACCATACCCGGAGGAGCTTGATATCGTGCTTTTCCCCAAGGGCATTGTAACCCCAAAATTCAAGATATTTCATGGGACAGGAAATCCTAAACAACACATAGCACATTTTTGAGCCAATTGTGGCAACACAACGAATAACAAAGCTCTACTCTGTCAGCAGTTCGTCAGTAGCTTGTCAGGGATTACTTTCAACTAGTACACTGACTTGCCCAACGGGTCAGTTAAAACATTTTCTGAGTTGGAACAGTTATTTATGAAAAGGTTTGCTGGGGCACAACATCATGTGTCTATTGTAGAACTCATGATGGAGAAGCAGAAGCCTAGTGAAACCCTGACAGGCTATATTTTGAGGTGGAGAAACCTTAGCATGAAATGTGAACCTCAGCTACAGGAACAACAAGCGATTGAGATTCTACTCAAAAGCATTCATGAGCCAGTAGCTTTCATGCTTAAGGGACTCATCATCAAATCCTTCGAGAAGCTACTCAATAAAGCCAACAGTCTGCAAGAAGAAATGAAGCACATGGAGCCACAGGAAAAGGCTAAAGTGACCAGAGTATTAGAAAAGAAATCAAGGGTAGTCGCAACTGTCGACAAAGGAAAGCAGCCGATAAAGATATATGCGGAAGATCATCGTCAGTCTTCGTTACAGTACCCTCAGAAATAGAGCAGTCAATCAAACCAATGGCCGTCTCAGGAGGGATCACCTTGAACAGTGGGTAAAAGAGTATCCCTGTTAGAGCGACAGAAAGTTGTTTACTCCAAAGATGAAGCTGTACCTTAAATATTCAAAAGCTTGATGAAGAAACCAGAATTCAAACTACCTGATCCAAAGAAACCCGAAGAGGTGGATAAGAAGAATGAACCAAATTATTGCCCGTACCACCGGTTGCTTGGACACACTATAGACTAATGCTTTGTCTTTAAAGACTGGCTCGAGAAGAACCTCAAGGAAGAAAATATTACAATCCCGAAGGAATATTTGAGAGAACCTGAAAAAGGTTCCATAAACATGGTTTCAGCTGAGTCAATCTCCCCAATTGATCCATATGTCAGTACAGATGGATGGAGTACAACTTGGGATGAACTCAAGAGGGTCCTCAATCGGATACAAGATTCATCTAAACAAGCTTCTACAAATACCAAGGAAGGATGGAATGAGGTATGGAGTAGATCATCTAAGAAGATACTGAACAAGCTACAGTCAACATCAAAACAAGCCTCCATTCAGAGTTTGCAACACACTAAGCCCAAGATGAAGATTTCACCAGAAAATCTGCCATCATCCAGGATAAAGAACAGGATTAAAGAATAGCGCCACTGCCAAGATCGATAGCATGGGGGGTAGGATAGGGTCTGCCTCTACTAGATTGGTTGTCTCGGATTCGGGGAAGAAAGTCCTCGAACCCTTGACTTGGTATGATTATCTATTTGTCCCTCCGGGGTCTTATGAATATAATGGTTATGATTTCGGATACGTTTTGACTATTTCTGGTAATAACGAGACTGATTATAACCAAGCTAGTTGCGATCTCGATCCCCAAAATGATCCTCAAATCGTACTTGAGTCTGATGAACTTGTTGTCAAGTCTAAAGAAGACATCAACGATATCGCTTACAACGGAACTGATAACAAACAGCCAACTCTCAAGCGTCATGGTGCACCGCTCGCCATCAACTTAGATCTCTCCGACGAAGAGTAAAAGACACCGGAAGATTCAACAATGATATCTCAAGAAGAAGAAGTCACAGAAGTCAACTTAAGGAGCGGGAAAGTGTTACCACCAAGAACAGCTCCAGCAGACAAAGGAAAACATATAATAACTCAAGAAGAGATACCCCCACCTCCGCCAGTGGAAGAACTACATAATCAAGATAAAATCAGAGGATCGTACAAAGTAGAATACAACGTACTAGCTCATCTTAGGAAGTTGCCTCCCCGACTAAGCATCTACGACGCTCTGATCCTGTCAAAGGAGATGAGAGAATCTCTGGTTACAACTTTGCTAGATCCAGAAATTTGCTTAGCTCAGTTGGCTAGCACATCCTCAGATGAAGTTTGCTCGTTGAGAGAACAGTCATAGGTAACCTTTACAGATGAAGACTTGCTGCTCGGTACCGCCGACCACAACCGTCCGCTCTACATCTCCATCAACATTGGCAGATTTGTGTTATCTAGAGTTTTATTGGATCCTGGAGCATCTCTTAACTTGATGAGTCTACGGACGTTAGCATATTTGAATTTCAACGTTCGGGAGCTCATCCCCGATAAGATGATGTAAGAGGATTCAACTAAAAGGGAGAAAGAGCCCTTGGATCAATTTCATTACTTATGAAGGTTGGAGAACATGTAACAACCGTTAAATTTCATATCATCGATAAGATGATGCCGGGACTGTCAGCAGAGGTTGCAGTCTATAAACTCGGGGTGGACAAGAATGTAACCCCAGTAAAACAAGCTTCGAGGAGAATGCGCTTCGAAATAGAACAAGTCATCGCCGAGGTGAAGAAGTTGATAGACGCCAACTTTGTTAAAGAAGAGCAGTACCCCACGTTGTTAGCCAATATTGTACCAGTTAAAAAGAAAAATGGACAAATCCATGTTTGTGTCGACTTCAGAGATTTGAACAAGGCATGTCCAAAAGACGAGTTTCCACTACCTATACCGGAAATGATGGTGGATATCGCTTCAAAACATGAGATTTTCTCTTTCATGGACGGATCGTAGGGGTATAACCAAATCAAGATGGCTCCCAAAGATGCAGCGCTTACAGCTTTCAGAACACCGATTGGAATCTTCTCCTACACAGTGATGTCGTTCGGCCTAAAGAACGCCGGAGCAAGATATCAGTGTGCAATGACGAAGATCATTGACGACCTCATTCACAATCAAGTAGAATGCTATGTGGATGATCTGGTCATCAAAAGTAAACAGAAAATAGAAAATTTGTACGATTTGAGGATTGTGTTTGAACGGTTATGATGATATGGCCTTAAAATGAATCCGTTAAAGTGGGCCTTCGGCGTCACCTCCGGGAAATTTCTAGGATTCATTGTCCGTCATGGGGGAATCGAGATTGACCCGGATAAGATTAAAGCTATCTTAGAAATGCCTTCCCCTAAAACCTTGAAATAGCTACGTTCCTTTCAGGGGAAGTTGGGATATCTGAGAAGCTTTATTTCTAATCTCTCAGTTAGGTGTCAGCCTTTCTTGGCATTAATTAAAAAGGACACCAAATTTATTTGGGAAGAAAAATGCCAGCGGGCCTTTGAGGACGTTAAACAATATTTAATGACACCTCCTGTTTTGGCAGCCCCTATCCCAGGGAAACCGTTGATACTTTATACCGGGGCTTTGGATGACTCTCTTAGAGCCCTCTTAGCCCAAGTCAGTGAGGAGGGAAAAGAAAATGCTCTCTACTACTTGAGTCGTCGTCTAATACGGACAGTGAGAAGGTATCCACCTATTGAAAAGGAATGTCTGGCATTAATTTTCGCCGCTCAAAAGATTAGACATTACATGCTTTCTCATAAGAACACCTTAATTTCAAAAGTAAATCCATTGCAATATTTAATGACCCGACCAGCACTCTCCGGACGTTTAGCGAGTTTGTGCCCCTCCGTGGTATAAAAGGACAGATTTTGGCAGACTTTCTTGCTGCACACCCACTGTCAGCTGGGTCCTCTCTCAATGACGAGTTACCAGACGAGTAGATACTACAGATGGAATTTTCCAATATGCAGCACTGAAAAATGTACTTCGATGGTGCTTCGTCAGCCAGGAAAGACAAGGGATGAGGCATAGTTATACCAGGCAAGGCAGAGATTGGTTTGATCTTTATCACGCCAAACAAGGGTATGTTGAGGTTCTCATACCACCTGACGGAGACATGTACCAAAAATGAAGCAGAATATGAAGCCTTAATCAACGGATTGGAATTGGCAATTTCGATGGATATAACGAACATTGTCATTTATGGTGACTCTCAACTTGTCATCCAGCAAGACGTCGGACAATACAGAATTCTAAAATCGAGATTAGCATAATACCATCTGTACGCGATGAAGCTCCTGGATCAGATTCCTAAGGTGACTTTATACCAGATTCCTCAGGAAGATAATGCTCATGCCAACGCTTTGGCAAAACTCGCTACGGAAATGGCGTGTCCCTGGGAGGATTCCATCAAAGTCACGGTACAAGAAAGACAAGCCTTGTCTCGAAGCAACTTTGAAACTCTACATAAACTTGGAAAAGAAGAAACAATAAATACAGTTGCAGACATCAACAAAGATTGGCGTAAGCTATTAATAGAATATTTTCATACTGAAAAGCTGCCAGAGGACAAGTCTGAGGCACACCACATCACAAGAAGGGCAATGTCTTACGCCCTCGTGGGAAATGTTCTCTACAGAAGATCATTCGACCAAATGTGTCTATGGTGTTTGAGCAGAGCCGAGCCACAGAATATTGTCAAAGAAGTACATGTCGGATTGTGTGGCGCTCACCAATCGGGACAAAAAATGAAAATAAAGATCAAAAGACTCGAATATTATTGGCCAGCAATGATGTCCGATTGCATGGATACTGCCAGAAGATGTCACCAATGCCAAGTGCATGGGGTGGTCTTACACCAGCCTCCGAATGTGCTACACCCAATGGTTGCCTCGTGGCCATTCGAGTGTTGGGACACAGACATAATAGGTCTGATAGACCCCCCATCTTCTAAAGGGCACAAATTTATACTTGTCGCTACAGATTATTTCTCCAAATGGGCAGAGGCAGTACCATTACGTGAGGTTACGACACAACACGTCCTTCAATTTTTCAAAAGCCAAATCGTCTACCGTTTTGTAGTACCGCGAAGAATAATCTCTGACAATGGGACTGTTTTCAAGTGCACCAAGATCAATAATTTTGTTAGAAGACATGGGATAGATTGGAGATACTCTACAATTTACTATCCTAGAGAAAATGGTCTGGCCAAAGCTTTAAACAAGACACAGGTACAAATTTTGAAGAAAACACTGGATGAAAATAAAAGGGATTGGCATAACAACCTGTTAGAAGCCCTGTGACCCTACCAGACGACTTTCAAGACTCCCACTCAGTGTACACCTTATATGCTTGTATACGGGACCGAGGCCGTGCTACCGCTAAAGATCCAGACACCATCTCTCATGGTCGCCATTTCCAACCAACTTACAACAGAAGAAAGCACAAAACTCAGACTTGAAGAACTGGAGAGTCTCGAGGGAAAACGATTGGAAGTACAACAACATTTGGAGCTCTACCAGGCAAAGATGGTACAAGCCCATGACAATTTGGTCTGCCCAAGGACATTCAAAATTGGTGACCTCGTACTCATGCTCAAAAGACTTATTCTTGCTTGCCGCAAAATAGGTGGCAAATTTGAGCCAACTTGGGAGGGACCATTTGTCATTGAGAAGGTCTATACAGGTGGAGCCTACCAGTTAGTGGACTTCCGGGGTGAAATACCTATGTTACCGATAGATGGACGATGCCTGAAAACCTATTACATGGCCTGATGCTGCTTAATCTCGCTTACCTCTGCTTGCCTCCGCTTTCTTTGAAAATTTTGAAACCTTGATTGTCTTAGAGTTATCTATATGGGCATATGTCTATGACCGAGTCCAAATTTTGTAATTGGTCTCATATATAATGAAAATTTTTAGAAAAGTTTTGAACTTCACACATTCTCTTTTCTACTTTTTGATTTAAAAATTCCACTAAATTAAAACAAAACTCACACATAAAATGAGTAATCCTTTTCATCAAAACAAAGTAAAATTTACTTTAATAAATACTCTATTTTGTTCTTGTTCATGCCAAACTTCGGCCCACTGACGTTTCTTTCTGTCGTCTGCAGAAAAATGTCAAGACAGATGCTGATCTTTGCCTATCAGGACGGCTGGAACCTCGCACTGAATGAAGAGATGGTGCCACAAGGAGGTGTCATAAATTTTGACATGGATTTCAACCAGATTGATATGGACTACGACGGTCCTCTAATGGGAGTAGTTAGCAATGAATAAAAGAAGGGACTACCTTCGCTGTTGAGGGTGACCACTCAAGACGATGTGTCACGTAAGGGTAAAAACGTGATAGCAGAACAAGATCCGATGGAGGGGCCCAGCCAACTGCCCTCCATGATAGCTACTCGAGCAAGGGGCTTAACAGCTGTCCACAGTGAACAACTACCAAGTACTCCACTCCATAGAACGCAACGCAGAAATGCAAGCCGAAAGAAACAGAGAGCCTTTCTGCGACAGGAACGCAAACGCCAAAGAAACGTGAGCGGTTTTCTTACCCCCATTCTTGAGGGACATATCTACGATCCAGATCTGAGAGAGACTTCTACCAGCCTGCCCACTACAGATGAAGAGTCATGAATTATGACAAGATCAGATGTACCCCAAGTTCCAGATATCTTGTGCAGAGGTTGCCCAACATGCAACGTTCAGATACCGGTCAGGACATTAGTCACGGGCACATTTGTAGAATGCACGGACTGCAATGTTCTACATCTACAGCATTTCAGTACCTTAGAAGAATACACTGCAAGCACCAACGAGTCTCAGACTCCAGATTTTGTGGGAAATGAGTCGTATGTCCCACTAGGGACGAATCAATGCGCACCACGGAGCCCAGGATCATACATCCCGCTTTAGGCTAAATCTCATATTCCAGATCGGCCAGCACCAGTTTAGATTCCAACCGAGGCCCAAAGGAAGGCCCCAAGCAGCTGCCAACTCCTAGTATGGTAGAGTACTACCAAATAAGCAAGGTAAACAAAAGTAAATTTTAGTTCTATAAAGAGGTTCAAGGAAAGTTTATCAACATATTGGAAGGCCTGGAGCTATATACCAGGGTTTTCTCTGAAACTAATGAAAGAAGCATCCTAGACTGCATCTTCGATTTAAGAGATAGAGGTCGAGCGGGCCTTCTCATGGAAAGAACATATTTTGAGTCGAAGAATTGGATACGTGGAAAGGGAAGAATCTCCATCCAGTGTGGATGTTGCTACAATTTTACAAACGACAAATAGGGGAATCCACCTGAGATCCTCAGATACGACCAAGTGGATCCGTTACCACCGATGAAAAAGTGGATGATAAAGAGAATGGTCAAGTGGAATATCCTACCCGCTACTTGCATTCCTAACAGTTGCATCATCAACATTTATGAAGAAGGTGACTGCATTCCTCCGCACATTGACCATCATGACTTTGTGAGGCCTTTCTGCATGGTCTCGTTCATGAGTAAGAGCAATATTTTGTTTGGAAAAGAAATCGATGTAATCGGCCTTGGTGAATTTAGAGGAGCTGTGGAGATTCTTTCCCAGTTAGTTCAGTACTTGTTCTCAAGGGCAACGGTACAGACGTGACCAAGCACTGCATTCCAGGAGTACGACACCATAGGGTGTCCGTGACCTTCCGCAGAATGGGTGATATTAAGATACCATATGGATTCCAGCAAGACCCAGAGTTGGAGGAATTGTTTCCTTACGAGCTGTGAGAAGGTTATACCTCTGAATAAATGCAAAGAGAACTCTTATCCTGGAGCATGACTCAAAAGGTCTGCTTGATCAAGAGCTCGATATACCAAGCGCAGAGGATTCACTTACTTTTCTCTAACAGGCATGACATGTATCTGATGTAATCATTCTATGATGTACTCATATCTTGAGATGACTCGCAATGCATTTCAGCATGTATTACATGATGTACTATTTTTGGAGGCATTAGCCTATATTTGATCTGTAGCATCTTTATTGAAGCAGATTAATGGAAATTTCTCTTAAGTTGTGCCTTTTTGTCAATTGCCTTTTTGTGCGATGGATGAAAGCCACGAACCATGCAATGGTTCAGAGTTCAAATGAACAAAGAACAAAACGACAAATTTTCAACAATAAATAAAACACAAATGAAAGATAATGGTAAATGAATAAACAACAAAACAAATTTCGTTTGAAAATCAACCAATTGAAATTAAAACTTTAAAAACACATTTTTGAAAAATTAAATTGTGATAAAAACAACAAGAAAATAAAACAAAGCTGTTGAGTGGATACTTTCGTTTTCGGGATTTCCTACTCTTTGTGCGCGCAGCACAACTATCATTACCTACATTAACCCTTTTGCACAACCTTGCAGAATTTCACATTCTGCACAAAAAACTCCACAAAACTCTACAAATCTTCTCCAAAATCAACCTTCTCATATAACACACTACTACAAATTTAACATCACAAGCTCTGGGTAAATTTCATATCACATCTTCAAATCAGTACCTAAATTCTGATTCTCACATCTTTTGAACTGATACTTACATTTCAACTCTAATTTCCGAATCAGCCCAAAATTTATGATTCTTTACATTTGTGGTCAGTCCTTACATTCCAACACCTTCTTTTGAGAATTGACCTAGATTTAAATTCTCATTTACGAATCAGTCATAAATTTCTGATTCTTTACGTTTGAGGTTGGTCCTTACATTCCGACACCTTCTTTTGAAAATTGTCCTACATTTCAATTCTCATTTCTCAATTAGTCCTAAATTTCTGATTCTTTACATTTGAGGTCGGTCCTTACATTCTGACAC
>NEWO01000454.1:375672-391586 GCA_003013225.1 Phalaenopsis aphrodite | reverse complement strand
ATTTCAATTCTCATTTCCGAATCAGTCCCAAATTTTTGATTCTTTGCATTTGAGGTCGGTCCTTACATTCCAACACCTTCTTATGAGAATTGACCTACATTTCAATTCTCATTTCAAATCAGCCCTAAATTTCTGATTCTTTACATTTGAGGTTGGTCCTTATATTCCGACACCTTCTTTTGAGAATTGACCTACATTTCATTCCTCATTTCCGAATCAGTCCTAAATTTCTGATTCTTTACATTTGAGGTCAGTTCTTACATTCCGACACCTTCTTTTGAGAATTGACCAACATTTAAATTCTTATTTCTGAATCAGTCCAAAATTTTTGATTCTGTACATTTGAGATCGGTCCTTACATTCTGACACCTTCTTTTGAGAATTGAGCTACATTTCAATTCTCATTTCTGAATCAGTCCTAAATTTCTAATACTTTACATTTGAGATCGGTCCTTACATTCNNACACCTTCTTTTGAGAATTGACCTACATTTAAATTCTCATTTCTGAATCAGTCCTAAATTTGTGATTCTTTACATTAGAGGTCGGTCCTTACATTCCGACACTTTCTTTTGAGAATTGACCTACATTTCAATTCTCATTTCTGAATCAATCCTACATCTCTGATTCATTACATTCGAGGTCCGTCCTTACACTCCGACTCTCTCTCTCTCTCCCTCTTTTCGAGTCGATATTTGAATTTCAATTCCTAATTCGGTCAACACTTACATTTTGACTCCCATCCTTTAGAAATCTTTGAAATTTCATAACTGAAAGTCCACTCTCCAATCCCCAGCGAGAGTCCCTACTTCTCGACTTGATTAAGCACACAAAATGCTAATTCTCCAGCAGAAACAAATCACACACACAGCTCCACACGTACTTCTGTGTTTGCTAAATTAGAAGTCTGTTTTAGTTTTGGTTGATCTCATGGGTCAACGCCAATACGTGCGGTGTGCTTGCCCAACACACCACACCTATTGGGGTTCATTTGTTGACCTCGTTTTTGGTTGAGGTTTAGGTTTTCCTCTTTAGTAGCCTAGGGTCTAGCCATAGGACTTTTCCTGTTGACTATTCCTAGAAAACTAGACATGAAACCCTCACCACTAGAAATTCCAAACCCTTCTCCACTCAGCTTGAAGTACCACGTATTGGTCTTAACATCCAAACACTTAGTAGCTGGGGTCATTGTGGGGGAAACACAGGATGAGTCACCCTTAAGATTGTTGGACCTTAGAATTGACCCTGGGTGTTGGTCTGGAGCTAAGGCATTCACTACACTCATCTACACTCACAACCACTCACAACCCCAAACTCAAATTTTTAGCCAAGATCCCTTGATCTTTTAGGATCCTCACGTAGATGGTCCCCTAAACCTACTAGCCCTAGAGCTTTGGTCTGGCTAGAACCACTACATAGAGGACCCAAAATGGGGTTTCCATTGGTCCATGGCTTATTGGTGAAGGTTTGTACCTCAACTCTACCAAAATACCCATCTTGGCCTTTTAGCCCTAAAACACCCCTTAATTACCAAAATACCCCTCTTGGGCTCAAAATTCCAAAAATTCCCAAAAATTCAAATAAATCCCAAATATTCCTAATTTTATTTTCTCTCAACTATCACATAACCCAATTTGGCCAATTTGACCATCTTTAACCAAAATCCCCAAATTGCCCTATAATGACTCAAATTTCCCCAAATCCAACTCAAATATCCATCAATTTGATCTTAATTGGCCCCAATTCCAATCCTAAACTATAATTCACTTCTGATATGACCAAACTAAACCAAATATAAGCTCAATTGGTCCATGATTTGAGCCCAATTTTGATTTGGTCAAAACCCCAATTTTGACCATATGACTTAATCTCACCAAATTGAACCCATAGCTGAGTCAATTGGCCTCAATTAATGTTGAAAAATCTTTATGACATTCCCATACATCAGAATCAACCATCAATTGGCGTTGGTGAAGCCTCAAATCCATTTGATTTTGGCCTGAATCCAAAATTCCAAAATTTAGCCCCAAATTGGCTAAGTCCCTAAATTTCACCCAATTGATTGCCTTAACCTCCAAATTGGCATCCAATTCATGTTGGAAACTCTTCATGAGATCCCTATTGACCATTTACAACAATAAATTTGGACTTAGCTCAAGGCTAACCCAAGTTAGACCCAAGCCTAGCCCAACATGACCAAATTGATTAAAGTTCAAAACTCCTTCAAATTGACCTTTCAATTGAACTCAAAAACACTTCCATCCTTAACCAAAGTTGTTCCATATGATCATCTACACCAAATAAAATAATTATTTGGGCTAATTGACATGGCTAACCTAGCCCAAACCCAAGTTTCGGTCATTTTCACCCACTTGGACCCATACACTAAATGTGACCTAACCACCTTAAAGCCACCAAATTAACTCCACCACAGCCAATATTTGGACTTAGTCACTAGTCCAAAAACCATGAAACCACCTAAATCAAGCCATGGACCAAAGGTCCCCCAAATTAAGGGATCTTATTTCCAAAAATGCACATGCTTAAGATATCTTTGCCTAATCTAAACACATTTACATTAAATTGCTGTAATGGATTTCTCTGGGTTCCCTGAGCTCCTAGCCACCTCCCCCTAGCTGGCCGGCCAGCCGGCTAGACTAGTGGCCGGAAAAGTCCAAAACCGAGAGCCACTCCCATGGAACCTCACCCAAATCAAACCTAGAGGCCATCTCTTCCAAATCAAACTATGGAGCTCCTCTGCCCTCCACCTAAGCACCACAATGCACCAAAAATATGCCCTGAGAGCCACCCTATCGCCATTTTTATAAAAACTCAGCTCCCATGGCCATGGTAGGTGTGCTGAAATTTCCTTAGAGAGGCCTTCCCAAACTTCATACAAAGCTTCCCTAAGATTCCCTCAGTGCATTCCAACCATTTTCCCTCACCCATTCCTGTTGTCGGAGCTCAATTTTAAGCTTGAAACCTTGCCGAAAGCCAGGACAGAACCCAATACACCTCCAAATTCCACCAAACTTCAATTGCTTGTGCTCACACCTTCACAAGAGCGAAAGAAGCCAAAGCCCCATCAAATCCCCCTTCCACAGAGCCTCTACCATAGCTCTAGACCAACACCTGAAATCGAGCTTGGTCGAATTCATACCTAGACCTTACACCAAGGCCAGGGACTCAATCCCTAGTCTCCTTGGACCCCAACAAACGTGTCGAGCACCTCTGATTGAAGCCTCCCTTCTCAGAGTAGAGGTATAAAACTCTTCCTCCTATCGAGCTTATTTTGATTCTCTGTTTACTTAAGCTTGATTTCATGGTACCTTAGCTGTATGGACGTGTTCGTCTCACTTAGACGAGTCCATAAGATCAAACCCGAAGTGATTTGGTTGAGTCTAGGCCGAGATCTTAAGGTTTTAGTTTGGACAGGCATGAGATCATTCTATCGGGGATGATGATGGGGAGCCGTTTGATCAAGCGTGTATCAAATGAACGGGGGAGATCGAGTTGGACAGCGCTTAGGGACGTAAACAGCGGGCCGAGTCAGCAAGCTATGAGGACGACGACGTCCAACCAGAGCGCGCCACGCACGCCTTCGGAGCTGCCTAGGATCTAGTCAGCACGCACTGTTTAAATACATAAACAGGGCTTTTTTCTATTTATTTAAATACCCTTAACTTCAAAAATACATAACTTTGTGTAGAAAAATCACGAAAATAAATAAAAAATACCCTCTTACTCAGTGAACAAAGGAGAATAATGTGGAATAATTTTCAAGTCCATTTGATTCATAAAATATTTTTAATTAATTAAATACTATTTGGAATCATTTGATTCTCCATGCATATTGACACATCACCTTGGCTTGAAATTTTAACATATTGTAGCCTCTGTAAGGGGGAATACTCTCTGATTTTATCAAAGTCAGATGAGGTTCCTATATAGAGATCTATATTTTCAAGTTATTTCACATCATTTCCTTAAAATAATCATGGAAAGTACTATATTGGTTATTAAATCCCAAGAAAATTCTGGAAGGTCTACCATGACCAGAGAAACCTTTAAAAATAATTTCATGGGTCAAGTCATTTAAAACATTCTAAAATTTTTTAAATATTAAATCACTAAGATAATTAATTTTGAAAAACATAAACATTTAAATGACTTGATTTTTTATTTTCACTGTGATTTATAATCCAGAGAATTCATCATAAAAGTTTCAAAATACTTTGAGTTCATTTAACAACTTAAAATGATTTTTAAAGATAAATACCACTCTTAACACTTAAATAATGATTTTTTAAAAAAATCAAAATATAACTCAAAAAATTATGAAACTTTGTTTTTTGAGTTCTCTGTGATCAGGGATATTTTGTAAAAATAAAATGATATTTAAGATAAAAATTTGATTTTTAGCCTATTCTAAATATTTAAATAATTAAAAAATTCATAAAAATCATAAAAATAATAAAGCTCATGGAAATGTTTTAAATTGTTTTCTAATCACCTAGGAACAATTAGAATATTTTTCCTGATTTTCTAAATAAAGATATTGAATTTCAAAGCTTAAAAAAATAATTTTTAAAAGGCTAAAAATGAGTTTTCACTAAAACAATTCCAATAAATCAATGAAAAATCATAAAAAATATAAAATTTGCTCCTCTGAGTTCTTTGACATTAGGAAAATTTTTTAAAAATACAAAACTTAATTTTTGCAGCTTAAAATATTTTATTTTTATTAAGTAACCCAAAATTTAAATTTATTCTAATAAATCACAGAGAATTCAAAAAATTATGAAATTTGATCCAAAGGCTTCTCTGGTCTAGGACTACCTCCAGTAAAAATATCAAGGGATTATAATTTACCTTGGTAAAGTTAAGAATTTTCTTTAAAAAATCCTATTTTTGCAATAAAATAAATATATAAATTAAATTAAATTTTGAAAAATCATTATTTCTCCTCTGATGTCTTAATGGACCCATGAATGAGGTAGAATAAAAATTTCAAAGTCATTTGAATAGAATTTGACAAATTATGAAGTGTTAGAGCCTTAGGGGCAAATGTGTAATTTTGGAAATCTTGCCTTAATTAACATTTAGGCTTAAGTCAATGAGGGAAAATGGGTAACCTCTGATCTTAATCAATTTATTTGATGCTTGAAATACAAAGGGGTTAATTGGTAGAAACCAATCTCACTTTCTTAATTAAGATTAATAAAATTTCTAAATTATCAAAATTTGGAAGCTTATTAAAATTAAATGATCCTGGACTTAGGGGTATGACTTCTAAAGTCAATAACTAATCAATTTAGTATCCCTATGTTGACTTTCAAATAAAATTCAAATCACGAATCATGACTACTTAAAACTTAACCCTCTAATTAAGACACTCACCTAGGTCTTAAAGGGCTTAGTGGTGACTCAGGCTAAATAAAAAATTGACTAATTGAGGATTAGAGAAATAAACATAATTAAATCAAACATCATTGAAACACCACTAAGCCCAATTAGGATTAAAAATTTTGCTAAGTGTCCAAATTACACTAACTTGCCCGTTTAAGGGTCCTCACCCACATAATTCTTAAATTGAATCACAAGTGATAATTACCCTATTCTTAGGCATAAATGGGACATCAATGTTCACTGAGCATTAAGGTTATTTACAGGATGAACTATTAAGCAACATAATAAGTTTAAATGGACTCGAGGCTTTTCAGTAGTTGATGAGAGGGTGGCATGGACCTGCTTCCCTCTCCTAACTTGTTGGATACCTAAGAGGCCTATTAAACTTATTATTTTTTGCTTAATGAAACCATCGTTAATTAAAATTTTAAGGACTCACCAAAATACAACATAGAGTTAGGAAAACCCCTCAGAACTCTACTTTTCCTGCACTTCATAAATGCCCTCACATGCATTTTCAAGTTTCAGGTGATGGAACGAGAAGACTCGCCAGGTACGCTTTTACATTTTATAGTACCGTCTTTCTTTTGCCATTTCCTTACATGTTTCATGCTTGCATTTACCTACATAAACTTGCATGTTAACCATCACGATAACCAAAAACAAAACTAAAATCAACCAAGATCAAATTCACCTTCACAACATTCAAGATATAAAACAACTCAAAATTTAATCACAAACATCACACAAAAACCACAACTTCAACTTAATTAAGATGTCCCTATCGGATGATCGGGAATCCCTCGGAGGAGGTAACCTACGGTTGCTAACGAGGCTTCCCACGGTTTGAAAGAAATTATGGAATTCATTCAGTTGAGTTTAGTAAGTTCATTTGGACTAAGTGAATCTAATAGAAAATAGTGGTGCCGGAACGAGGGAACCGTAGGATCCTAACCGGTGTCGCTCTAATCAACTTTAATATGCCCTCATAAAATTTAAAGAACTTCAACCATAGGCCACCTAATTTGATGTTATAACTTGACACACTAGATAACTCAAACTTGTCGCGGCAAGGAGCTTGGAGCTAGCTTGGTGGGCAGCACGACCATCTTCAACAGCAAAACCTTTCTTCCCCAGCTAAACCAATCTTCCTTCCTTAGACTTAAACAACAAATCCATAGGACTTCAAGGTTGCTTGCTTATGCAACGTAAATCCTCACCTTATCTTTAGGCCTTTGCATAGCCCTGCTATACAATATAAGCCCTATCTCGTCTTAGGATTCCGAGGTTGTCGTTTGTCATGACCTAAACCCTCACATCTTTGAGGTTATTTGTGTGATCATTTCACACGAATATAATCCCTAACTAATAAAATTGGCAGGATGAAACACCTAAATATTTCTCCTCAAAATTGAAGCCAAACATTAGGATAGCTTGGGAAGTCACCGAGGTTTTCCTCTGGATCCATGACATCCCCTAGTTCTTCTTCCCTTGGATTCTACAATAAAATGTTCCAAATTTGAATCAATCCCCTTTCACACTTCTACATCCGATTTTGTTGAAGAGTCATACCCTTTGAAATTTCTTGAAGATAATTTTTCTTGATTTTTATTGAGAGTCTTCTTAGGTGACTTTGGTCATTTAAGATGTAATTAACTACAGGGGCTTGCCCTTACAGGAAGCATGTCTGAGCCCAGCTTAATATAAACCCTATTTAATCTTTTATATTAAATATGGGAACTTATCAGCAAATACAAAGGTTTCGCAGACCAAACGAATGTCATACTTTCCTTAGTCTATTTGATCGAGCCTCATCCTCAATTCTTTTGTTTATCCTTCGGGATAGATACAGGATTTGAGGTACAGTGCTCTTTCATTTTAAACTATGAAAAATATGGGGTTAGTTTGATTTCATACTTCAATGTCCTTCCGAAGCGGGCGACGGGATATGGATTCCAGCGACCGACAGCTTCTTACGGGCAACCCCACAAACCAACCCGAAATAATGCTGACAGCTTCTGGTGACTCCGCTAGGGACAAGCTTTTCTCTCCATACAAATCAAGAAATATTATCTTCACACATCGGTAATATGTCCATGTCCCCCTTGGAGGACCAAATTACCCTTCTTCCGTTAGCGTACTTTAGTTATTTCTATCTTGGGAAAGTACAGCTAACTCCTTGGACTTCAGAACTAGCTGTTCAACCATCTTTTAACAGAGGGGTTCAGAAGGCCATTAAGGACTCTTTAAATTTTAATCTGGAGTCGGACCTCCAATAGGTGTGTTGGTGGATTAACTCCACCTGGGCATTTTCTGCCATGAATTGGGTCCCGCACCGGGTCCTAAACTTTCTCACAACTCCTTTTCACATTTGTTTTACTGATTCACAAATTAAACCAAATCGTGTTGTGTTGTGCACACTTTAAAATATTAATTAATTTTACACCTTTTTAAATAAAGATGTTAAAATTACCTGTAAATTAAGACCCACCCGGTCTACAGATTAACCTCTACTTTCAATGCTTGCACTAAGGATTATGAGGTTTTTGGCCATATAACTAACCCTAAAACTTTCTGTTTTAAAGCCCGCTGCGATGGCCTACCCAAGGCTGACCTTTTTCTGCAACCTGCCGATGGACCACAACTCCCATAATGTCGCTCCCTCCATCAAGTTTGAAGCTGGATTTGAAGACCTCGAGGTTATCCTCGGGAAAGCCCCGTTTGTGGTAATGAAGATCGCTGCCCCGGAAGTTCAAGATCTGTCTGCAGAATTTAGTTTGAACTTCCTTCAAGACTTCCCTGCCGACAAGAAGGCTAAAGCTGCTGCCGTCACGACACCAGGCAAACCTGCTATCCCCACTGCTGCTAAAGGGAAGGAAGTGATGATTGTTGAAGATTTGACCGAAGGATTAACTGTTCCGCCACCCGTGTTTGAGATCGGGTCAAGCTCAAGGACTGTACCACTGACCCGAACTCAAAGGAGGAACCACAATAGGAGAATTTAGAGGGCCATCAAAGCCCAACCTTCTGAGAACACACCTGATGAGGAGGAGCCTCTTCAAGTTGTAGAGGTATTACTAGAAACTTACCCACTCCTACGAGGGAGTAGATTCCATCCTCTGATAGATATTGATGGATATGAGAGTATCTGGAAGATTGTTGCTGCATTACTATCACCTCATGGACATGGTGATAAGGGAAAGAAATTCAGCCCCATCACCCGAGTTAGTGCAGTCTTCGGAAGGCTTGCCACTAAAGAAGGATGTTCTGCTAGTGAATTACTTAAACGAGTGGGGCATGCAATTTTCCCTCATATGAAGAATGAAATTTTGAAGGATATTATGTCCGCTAGAAAATCTCGAAGGTCGACTATAAAGTCACCTACCCGTGTTCCCGTCTGACTCCGTTTGGGACACCGAGCAATACTACTATGGTCACCGCCGATCATACCACCACCAGAACTGCAGGTCGCCGGCCGATTAAGTCAAGACTGGGTCCGAGAGGTTTACCGTTATTCCTACAATCATGGAAAGAAAGACAAGATGATTACCTATCACTGTAGCCGGTCTACACTGCGGGGAACATACTTTCCCTCGACATACCAATGTCTCTACTCAGACGTCCAGTCTTGAGGCATCATCGTCAAAGAAGAGGAGGGTATGGGTACCCAAGGTCACTTCACCGATATAGTTCAATGAGCATGCAAGATAGGAAGTAAAACCAGTTCCTGAAATATCTGACATCGTGGCGACAATAGCCAGTGAGATGGAGGAACAAGTTGATGATTTCCATCAAGGTCCTCTAGATCTTAAAGCAATCAAGGAATCGATAATTGAGGAAAAAGTTGAGAAACTCAGGATCGAGATTTCTGAGTTGGCTCGAGAACACGGAGTTTCCATCGATAGTGACAATGAGGATTTTGATTACAGTGATTACTTGGAGGAAGATTTCATGGATGTTGATGTGATCGAAACCAGAGCTACCACATCTGCGCGCGAGGCTCAACCTCACACTAAAGAGAACGCCGTAGATGAGCTGCGTAAGGTTATCCTCCTCAGGGATGAGCAAGTTGTTCTACTGGAGAAAAGAATAGAAGAGATGACTGCAGCTATGACCGCCACGGCCACCATTCAGGGGCAATCACAAGCACAACAAGTGGCTTCTCCAGAGATTAATCAGCCATAAATCATACACATCGCAGATAAAAGAAGGGAGGCTACTTCGACATACAAAGAAGAATAACCGAAGAAAGATTCTCCATCAAGTGCCATGCGAGAATAAGAGTTCAAGCAAATGGTTGAACAAGTACGGGATGCCTTAGCCCAGTCCAAGGGCGGTGCATTAATTTTAAAGGGTAGACCTTACCCGGAGGAGCTTGATATTGTGCTTTTCCCCAAGGGCATTGTAACCCCAAAATTCAAGATATTTAATGGGACAGGAAATCCTAAACAACACATAGCACATTTTTGAGCCAATTGTGGCAACACAACGAATAACAAAGCTCTACTCTGTCAGCAGTTCGTCAGTAGCTTGTCAGGGATTACTTTCAACTAGTACACTGACTTGCCCAACGGGTCAGTTAAAACATTTTCTGAGTTGGAACAGTTATTTATGAAAAGGTTTGCTGGGGCACAACATCATGTGTCTATTGTAGAACTCATGATGGAGAAGCAGAAGCCTAGTGAAACCCTGACAGGCTATATTTTGAGGTGGAGAAACCTTAGCATGAAATGTGAACCTCAGCTACAGGAACAACAAGCGATTGAGATTCTACTCAAAAGCATTCATGAGCCAGTAGCTTTCATGCTTAAGGGACTCATCATCAAATCCTTCGAGAAGCTACTCAATAAAGCCAGCAGTCTGCAAGAAGAAATGAAGCACATGGAGCCACAGGAAAAGGCTAAAGTGACCAGAGTATTAGAAAAGAAATCAAGGGTAGTCGCAACTGTCGACAAAGGAAAGCAGCCGATAAAGATATATGCGGAAGATCATCGTCAGTCTTCGTTACAGTACCCTCAGAAATAGAGCAGTCAATCAAACCAATGACCGTCTCAGGAGGGATCACCTTGAACAGTGGGTAAAAGAGTATCCCTGTTAGAGCGACAGAAAGTTGTTTACTCCAAAGATGAAGCTGTACCTTAAATATTCAAAAGCTTGATGAAGAAACCAGAATTCAAACTACCTGATCCAAAGAAACCCGAAGAGGTGGATAAGAAGAATGAATCAAATTATTGCCCGTACCACGGGTTGCTTGGACACACTATAGACTAATGCTTTGTCTTTAAAGACTGGCTTGAGAAGAACCTCAAGGAAGAAAATATTACAATCCCGAAGGAATATTTGAGAGAACCTGAAAAAGGTTCCATAAACATGGTTTCAGCTGAGTCAATCTCCCCAATTGATCCATATGTCAGTACAGATGGATGGAGTACAACTTGGGATGAACTCAAGAGGGTCCTCAATCGGATACAAGATTCATCTAAACAAGCTTCTACAAATACCAAGGAAGGATGGAATGAGGTATGGAGTAGATCATCTAAGAAGATACTGAACAAGCTACAGTCAGCATCAAAACAAGCCTCCATTCAGAGTTTGCAACACACTAAGCCCAAGATGAAGATTTCACCAGAAAATCCGCCATCATCCAGGATAAAGAACAGGAAAAAGAATAGCGCCACTGCCAAGATCGATAGCATGGGGGGTAGGATAGGGTCTGCCTCTACTAGATTGGTTGTCTCGGATTCGGGGAAGAAAGTCCTCGAACCCTTGACTTGGTATGATTATCTATTTGTCCCTCCGGGGTCTTATGAATATAATGCTTATGATTTCGGATACGTTCTGACTATTTCTGGTAATAACGAGACTGATTATAACCAAGCTAGTTGCGATCTCGATCCCCAAAATGATCCTCAAATCATACTTGAGTCTAATGAACTTGTTGTCAAGTCTAAAGAAGACATCAACGATATCGCTTACAACGGAACTGATAACAAACAGCCAACTCTCAAGCGTCATGGTGCACCGCTCGCCATCAACTTAGATCTCTCCGACGAAGAGTAAAAGACACCGGAAGATTCAACAATGATATCTCAAGAAGAAGAAGTCACAGAAGTCAACTTAAGGAGCGGGAAAGTGTTACCACCAAGAACAGCTCCAGCAGACAAAGGAAAACATATAATAACTCAAGAAGAGATACCCCCACCTCCGCCAGTGGAAGAACTACATAATCAAGATAAAATCAGAGGATCGTACAAAGTAGAATACAACGTACTAGCTCATCTTAGGAAGTTGCCTCCCCGACTAAGCATCTACGACGCTCTGATCCTGTCAAAGGAGATGAGAGAATCTCTGGTTACAACTTTGCTAGATCCAGAAATTTGCTTAGCTCAGTTGGCTAGCACATCCTCAGATGAAGTTTGCTCGTTGAGAGAACAGTCATAGGTAACCTTTACAGATGAAGACTTGTTGCTCGGTACGGCCGACCACAACCGTCCGCTCTACATCTCCGTCAACATTGGCAGATTTGTGTTATCTAGAGTTTTATTGGATCCTGGAGCATCTCTTAACTTGATGAGTCTACGGACGTTAGCATATTTGAACTTCAACGTTCGGGAGCTCATCCCCGATAAGATGATGTAAGAGGATTCAACTAAAAGGGAGAAAGAGCCCTTGGATCAATTTCATTACTTATGAAGGTTGGAGAATAATCTGATTTGACAGTCAGCTTCCTGCTGCTTTAAAGAAACTTCCATTTGACAGACATCTCTCTCTGTAGAATGTGAAAAAAGTGGTATCAGAAGCAGACGGCTATCAACCCCATCTCATTGCTCCTGATCAAGGTTATCGTCGCCTCATCGAAGGAGCTCTCAGTTACTTCAGAGGTCCTGCTGATGCTTCTGTGGATGCTGTGAGCCTTTCTAACTCTATTCTTTCCAACACATGGTCAGGATATTAAGGGCCACAATACTGAGCTGTTTTTATGATATTTCTTGCAGGTTCACTTGGTTATGAAGGATTTGGTTAGAAAATCTATAGGTGAGACTCAGGTAAGGAGCTTCAGGACTATAAAATGAGGTTCAGGACTATAAAATAAAAATTCTTGCATTTATTTGTTTTTCACATTTTTTGTATCATGATGATACCTGTGAATGTCTAATTGTTTAATTTGAGAGTACAACAAAAACAACAAATGGAAGTTTCTTTAAAGCAACAATGAAAGAGCCCTTGGATCAATTTCATTACTTTTGATTAACTTGATGAGTCTACGGACGTTAATCAAAAGCAGAATCGTTTACCATTTTGGAGTACCGCAAAGAATAATCTCTAACAATGGGACAGCTTTTAAAAGCACAAAGATCAACAATTTCGTCAGAAAACATGGGATAGATTGGAGATACTCTGCAATTTACTATCTTAGAGCAAATGGTCTGGCGGAAGCTTTCAACATGACACTGGCACAGATTTTGAAGAAAACACTGGATGAAAATAAAAGGTATTGACATAACAAGCTGTTAGAATCCCTGTGGGCCTACTGGACGACTTTCAGGACTCCCACTCAGTGTACACCTTATATGCTCGTGTACGGGACCGAGGCCGTGCTACCGCTAAAGATCCAGACACCATCTCTCAGAGTCGCCAATGCCAACCAACTTACAATAGAAGGAAGCACAAAACTCAGACTTGAAGAACTGGAGAGTCTCGAGGGAAAACAATTGGAAGCACAACAACATTTGGAGCTCTACCAGCCATAGATGGTACAAGCCCATGATAATTTGGTCTGGCCAAGGACATTCAAAATTGGTGACCTTGTACTCATGCCCACTGACGTTTCTTTCTGTCGTCTGCAAAAAAATGTCAAGACAGGGGCTGATCTTTGCCTTCCAGGACGGCTGGAACCTTGCACTGAATGAAGAGATGGTGCCATAAGGAGGTGTCATAGATTTTGACATGGATTTCAACCAGATTGATATGGACTACGACGGTCCTCTAATGGGCGTAGTCGGCAATGAAGAAAAGAAGGGACTACCTTCACTGTTGAGGGTGACCACTCAAGACGACGTGTCACATAAGGGCAAAAACGTGATAGCACAACAAGAACCGATGGAGGGGCCCAGCTGACTGCCCTCCATGATAGCTACTCGAGAAAGGGGCTTAACAGCTGCCCACAGTGAACAACTACCAAATACTCCACTCCGTAGAACGCAATGCAGAAATGCAAGCCGAAAGAAACAGAGAGCCTTTCTGCGACAGGAGCGTAAATGCCAAAGAAACGTGAGCGGTTTTCTTACCCCCATTCCTGAGGGACATATCTACAATCCAGATCTGAGAGAGACTTCTGCCAGCCTACCCACTACAGATGAAGAGTCAGGATTTCTGGGATCAGATGTACCCCCGGTCTCAGATATCTTGTGCAGAGGTTGCCCAACATGCAACGTCGAGATACCAGCCAGGACATCAGTCACGGTCGCATTTGTAGAATGCCCGGACTGCAACGTTCAACATCTACAGCATTTCAGTACCTTAGAAGAATACACTGCAAGCACCAACGAGTCTCAGACTCCAGATTTTGTGGCAAATGAGCCGTATATCCCATTGTGGACGGATCAATGGCACCGCGGAGCCCAGGATCATACATTATTCCGGATCGGCCAGCGCCAGTTTGGATTCCCGCCGAGGCCCGGAGGAAGGAACGCCCCATGCAGCTGCCAACTCTCGGTATGGTAGAGTACTACAAAATAAGCAAAGTAAACAAAAGAAAATTTAAGTTCGATGAAGAGGTTCAAGGAAAGCTTATCAGGCCTGGAGCTATATACCAGGGTTTTCTCTGAAACTGATGAAAGAAGCATCCTAGACTGCATCTTTGATTTAAGAGATAGAGGTCATGCAGGCCTTCTCATGGAAAGAACGTATTTTGAGCCAAAGAAATGGATGCGGGGAAAGTGAAGAATCACCATCCAGTGCAGATGTTGCTACAATTTTACAAATGACAGATAGGGGAATCTGCTTGGGATCCTCAGATATGACCAAGTGAATCCATTACCACCGATGATAAAGTGGATGATAAAGAGAATGGTCAAGTGGAATATCTTACCCGCCACTTGCATTCCTAACAGTTGCATCATCAACATTTATGAAGAAGGTGACTGCATTCCTCCACACATTGACCATCATGACTTTGAGAGGCCTTTCTGCATGGTCTCGTTCATGAGTAAGAGCAATATTTTGTTTGGAAAAGAAATCGATGTAATCGGCCCTGGTGAATTCAGAGGAGCTGTGGAAATTCTTCTCCCAGTTGGTTCAGTACATGTTCGCAAGGGCAACGGTGCAGACGTGGCCAAGCATTGCATTCTAAAAGTACAACACCGTAGGGTGTCCGTGACCTTTCACAGAATGGGTGACAGTAAGATACCATATGGATTCCAGCAAGACCCGGAGTTGGAGGAACTGTTTCTTTACGAGCTGTGAGAAGGTTGTACCTCTGAATACATGCAAAGGGAATTCTTATCCTGGAGCATGACTCAGAAGGTCTGCTTGATTAAGAGCTCGATATACCAAGCGCAGAGGATTCACTTGCTTTTCTCTAACGAGCATGACATGTATCTGATGTAATCAGTCTATGATGTACTCATATCTTGAGATGAGTCTCAACGCATTTCAGCATGTATTTCATGATGTACTCTTTTTGGTGGCATTAGCTTATATTTGATCTGTAGCATCTTTATTGAAGCAGATTAATAGAAATTTCTCTCAAGTTGTGCCTTTTTGTCAATTGCCTTTTTGTGCGATGGATGAAAGCCGCGAACCATGCAATGGTTCAGAGTTCCAATGAACAAAGAACGAAACGACAAATTTTCAATAATAAATAAAACACAAATGAAAGATAATGGTAAATGAATAAATAGCAAAACAAATTTCATTTGAAAATCAACCAATTGAAATTAAAACTTTAAAAACACATTTTTGAAAAAATAAATTGTGATAAAAACAACAAGAAAATAAAACAAACTTGTAGAGTGGAAACTTTCATTTTCGGGATTTCCTACTCTTTGTGCGCACAACACAACCATCGTTACCTACATTAACCCTTTGCTCATCCTTGCAGAATTTCACATTCTGCACAAAAAACTCCATAAAACTCTAAAAATCTTCTCCAAAATCAGCCTTCTCATATAACACACTACTGCAAATTCAACGTCACAAGCTCTTGGTAAATTTCATATCACATCATCAAATCAGTACCAAACTTCTGGTTCTCACATCTTTTGAACTGATACTTACATTTCAATTCTCATTTCTGAATCAGCCCTAAATTTCTGATTCTTTACATTTGTGGTCGGTCCTTACATTCCGACACCTTCTTTTGAGAATTGACCTACATTTAAATTCTCATTTCCAAATCAGTCCTAAATTTTTGATTCTTTACGTTTGAGGCCGATCCTTACATTCCGACACCTTCTTTGGAGAATTGACCTAAATTTCAATTCTCATTTCCGAATCAGTCCTAAA
>NEWO01000454.1:364213-375322 GCA_003013225.1 Phalaenopsis aphrodite | reverse complement strand
CCTACATTTAAATTCTCATTTTTGAATTAGTCCTAAATTTCTGATTCTTTACTTTTGAGGTCGGTCCTTACATTCTGACACTTTCTTTTGAGAATTGACTTACATTTCAATTCTCATTTCCGAATCAATCCTACATCTCTCATTCATTACAGTTGAGGTTCGTCCTTACACTCCGACTCTATCTCTCTCTCTCTCTCTCTTCGAGTCGATATTTAAATTTCAATTCGTACCTCGGGGTCAACACTTACATTTTGACTCCCATCCTTTGGAAATCTTTAAAACTTCTTAACTCCAAGTCCACTCTCCAATCCTCAGTGAGAGTCCCTACTTCTCGACTTGATTAAGCACACAAACTGTTAATTCTCTAGCAGAAACAAATAGCACATACAACTCTACACGTACTTCTTGGTCTGCTGACTTAGGAGTCTGTATTAGTTTAGGTTCATCTAGTCGGTCAACGCCAATACACGCGGTGTGCTTGCCCAGCACACCATACCTATTGGGGGTCCATTTGTTGACCTCATTTTTTGTTGAGGTTTAGTTTTTCCTCTTTAGTAGCCTAGGGTCTAGCCATAGGAATTTTCCTGTTGACTATTCCTAGAAAACTAGACATGGAACCCTCTCCACTAGAAATTCCAAACCCTTCTCCACTCAGCTTGAAGTTCCACATATTGGTCATAACCTCCAAACACTTAGTTGGTGGGGTCACTGTGGGGGAAACTCAGGATGAGTCACCCTTAGGATTGCTGGACCTTAGGGTTGACCCTGGGTCTTGGTCTGGAGCTAAGGCATTCACTATACTCATCTACACTCACAATCACTCACAACCCTAAACTCAAATTTCTAGCCTAGTTCCCTTGATCTTTTGGGATACTCGTGTAGATGGTCCCCTAAACCTACTAGCCCTAGGGCTATGATCAGGCTAGAACCACTACATAGAGGACCCAAAATGGGGTTTCCATTAGACCATGGCTTATTGGTGATGATTGGTACCTCAACCCTACCAAAATACCCATCTTGGCCTTTTACCCCTAAAACACCCCCTGATTACCAAAATACCCCTCTTGGGCTAAAAATTCCAAAATTTTCAAAAAAATCCCAATAAATCCAAAATATTCATAATTTCATTTCTCTCAACTATCACATAACCCAATTTGACCAATTTGACCATCTTTAACCAAAATCCCCAAATTTCCCTTTAAAGACTCAAATTTCCCCAAATCCAACTCAAATGTCCATCAATTTGATCTTAATTGACCCCAATTCCAATCATAAACTCAAATTCACTTTCGATATGACCAAAATAAACCAAATCAAAGCTCAATTGGTCCATGATTTGAGCCCAATTTTGATTTTGGTCAAAAGCCCAATTTTGACCATATGACTTAATCTCACCAAATTGAACCCATAGGCTAGTCAATTGGCCTAAATTAATGTTGAAAAATATTTATGACATTCCTATAGATCTGAATCAACCATCAATTGGCATTGGTGAAGCCACAAATCCATTTGATTTTGCCCTAAATCCAAAATTCCCAAATTTAGCCCCAAATTGGCTAAGTCCCTAAATTTCACCCAATTCATTGCCTTAACCTCCAAATTGGCATCCAATTCATGTTGGAAAATCTTCATGAGATCCCTATTGACCATTTAAAATAATCAATCTGGACTTAGCCCAAATCTAACCCAAGCTAGACCCAATCCTAGCCCAACATGACCAAATTGATAAAAGTTCAAAATTCCTTCAAATTGACCTTTCAATTGAACTCAAAAACACTTCCATCCTTCATCAAAGTTGTTCCTTATGATCATCTACACCAAAAAAAACAATTATTTGGGCAAATTGACATGGATAACCTAGCCTAAACCCAAGTTTTGGTGATTTGCACGCACTTGGACCCATACACTAAATGTGACCTAACCACTTTAATGCCACCAAATTAACTCCACCACAGCCATTAGTTGGACTTAGTGACCAGTCCAAACACCATTAAACCACCTAAATCAAGCCATGGACCAAAGGTCCCCCAAATTAAGGGATCTTATTTCCAAAAATGCACATGCTTAAGATATCTTTGTCGAATCTAAACACATTTGCATTAAATTGCTGTGATGGATTCCTCTTGGTTCCCTGAGCTCCTAGCCACCTCCCCCTGGTCGGCCCACCAACCTAGCAGTTGGAAAAGCCCAAAACCGAGAGCCACCCCCATGGAACCTCACCCAAATCAAACCTAGAAGCCAGCTCATCCAAATCAAACTATGGAGCTCCTTTGCCCTCCACCTAAGCACAACAATGCACCAAAACTTATGCCCTAAGAGCCACCCCATGACCATTTTTATGAAAACTCACCTCCCACGGCCATGGGAGGTGTGCTGAAATTTCCTAAGAGAGGCCTCGCCAAACTTCATACAGAGATTTCCTAAGATTCCCTCAGTGCATTCCAACCATTTTACCTCACCCATTCGTGTTGTCGGAGCTCAATTTTAAGCTTGAAACCTTGCTGAAAACCAGGACAGAACCCAATACACCACCACACTCCACCAAACTTCAATTGCTTGCGCCCACACCTTCACAAGAGCGAAAGAAGCCAAAGCCCCATCAAATCCCCCTTCCATAAAGCCTCTACCATAGCTCTAGACCAACACCTGAAATCGAGCTTGGTCGAATTCATACCTAGACCTTACACTAAGGCCAGGGACTCAACCCCTAGTCTCCTTGGACCCCAATGAATGTGTTGAGCACCTCTGATTGAAGCCTCCCTTCTCAGAGAAAAGGTATAAAACTCCTCCTCCCGAGCTTATTTTGATTCTCCATTTACTTAAGCTTGATTTCATGGTACCTTAGCCGTATGGATGTGTTCGTCTCACTTAGACGAGTCCATAAGATCAAACCCGAAGTGATTTGGTTGAGTCTAGGCCGAGATCTTAAAGTTTAAGTCTGGACAGGCACAAGATCATTCTATCGGGGACGATGACGGGGAGCCGTTTGATCAAGTGTGTATCAAATGGATGGGGGAGATCAAGCCAGACAGCACTTAGAGACATAAACAGCGGGCCGAGTCAGCAAGCTACGCGGACGACGACGTCCAACCAGAGCGCGCAACGCACGCCTTCGTAGCTACCTAGGATATAGTCAACACACGCTATTTACATAGATAAATAGGGCTTTTTCCTATTTATTTAAATACCCTTAACTTCAAAAATACATAACTTTGTGTAAAAAATCCAAAAAAATAAAATAAAAATACCCTCTTTCTTAGTGAACAGAGGAGAATAATGTGGAATGAGTTTCAAGTCCATTTGATGCATAAAATATGTTTAACTAATTAAATACTATTTGGAATCATTTGATTCACCATGCAAATTGGCACACCACCTTGGCTTGAAATTTTAACATATTGTAGCCTCTGTAAGGGGGAATACTCTCTAGTTTTTTCAAAGTCAGATGATGTTCCTATATAGAGATCTATATTTTCAAGATATTTCACATCATTTCCTTAAAATAATCACGAAAATTAGCATATTGGTTATTAAATCCCAAGAAAATTCTGGAAGGTCTACCAAGACCAGAGAAACCTATAAACATAATTTCATGGGTCAAGTCATTTAAAACATCCTTAAATTTTCCAAATACTAAATCACTAAGATAATTAATTTTGAAAAACATAAACATTTAAATGACTTGATTTTTAATCTCCACTATGATTTATGATCCAGAGAATTTATCCTAAAAGTTTCAAAATACTTTGAGTTCATTTAACAACTTAAATTGATTTTTAAAGAAAAATATCACTCTTAACACTTAAATGATTTTTTAAAAAATCAAAATATAACTAAAAAAATTATGAAACTTAGTTTTTTTAGTTCTCTGTGATCAGGGGTATTTTCTAAAAATAAAACGATATTTAGATAAAAATTTGATTTTTAGCCTATTCTGAATATTTAAATTATTAAAAAATTCATAAAAATCATAAAAATAATAAATCTCATGGAAATGTTCTAAATTATTTCCTAATTACCTAGGAACAATTAGAATATTTTTCCTGATTTTGTAAATAAGGATATTGAATTTCAAAGCTTAAAAAAATAATTTTTAAAAAGCTAAAATGAGTTTTCACTAAAACAATTCAAAAATATCAATGAAAAATCACAAAAATATAAAATTTTCTTCTCTGAGTTCTTTGACTTTAGGAAGATTTTTCAAAAATACAAAACTTAATTTTTGCTACTTAAAATATTTTATTTTTATTACATAACCCAGAATTTAAATTAATTCTAATAAATCACACAGAACTTAAAAAATTGTGAAATTTGATCCAAGAGCTTCTTTGGTCTAGGACTACCTCCAGTAAAAATATCAAGGGATTATTATTTACCTTGGTCAAGTTAGGAATTTTCTTTAAAAAATCTTATTTTCGCAATAAAATAATTATAAAAATTAAATTAAATTTTGAAAAATCACATTTTCTCCTCTAATGTTTTAATGGACTAATGAATGAGGTAGGATAAAAATTTTAAAGTCATTTGAATTGAATTTGATAAATTATGAAGTGTTAGAGCCTTAGGGGCAAATGTGTAATTTTGGAAATCTTGCCTTTATTAACATTTAGGCTTAAGTCAAGGAGGCAAAATGGGTAACCTCTGATATTAATCAATTTATTTGATGCTTGAAATACAAAGGGGTTAATTGGTAGAAACCAATCTCACTTTCTTAATTAAGATTAATAAAATTTCTAAATTATCAAAATTTGGAAGCTTATTAAAATTAAATGATCCTGGACTTAGGGGTATGACTTCTGAAGTCAATAACTAATCAATTTAATACCCCTATGTTGACTTTCAAATAAAGTTCAAATCATGAATCATGACTACTTAAAACTTAGCCCTATAATTAATCACTCACGTAGGTCTTAAAGGGCATAGTGGTGACTTAGGCTAAATAAAAAATTGACTAAATGAGGATTAGAGAAATAAAAATAATTAAATCAAACATCCTTGAAACCCCACTAAGCCTAATTAGGATTAAAAATTTAGCTAGGTGTCCAAATTACACTAACTTGCCCCTTTAAGGGTCTTCACCCACATAATTCTTAAATTGAATCACAAGTGATAATTACCCTATTCTTAGGCATAATTGAGACATCAATGTTCACTGAGCATTAAGGATATTTACAGGATGAACCATTAAGCAACATAATAAGTTTAAATGGACTAGAGGCTTTTCACTAGTTGATGAGAGGGAGGCATGGACCTGCTTCCCTCTCCTAACTTGTTGGATACCTCAGAAACCTATTAAACTTAATATTTTTCGCTTAATGAAATCATAGTTAATTAAACTTTTAAGGACTCACCAAAATACAACATAGAGTTAGGAAAATCCCTCAGAACTCTACTTTTCCTGCTCTTCATAAATGCCCTCACATGCATTTTCAAGTTTCAGGTGATGGAACGAGAAGGCTCGCCAGGTACACTTTTACAATTTATAGTACCGTCTTTCTTCTACCTTTTCTTTACATGTTTCATGCTTGCATTTACCTACAAAAACTTGCATGTTAACCATAACTATAACAAAAACCAAAACTAAAATTAACCAAGATAAAATTCACCGCCACAACATTCAAGATTTAAAACAACTCAAAATTTAATCAAAAACATCACACAAAAACCACAACTTCAACTTAATTAAGATGTCTCTATTGGATGTTCAGGAATCCCTCGGAGGAGGTAACCTACGGTTGCTAACGAGGCTTCCCACGGTTTAAATGAAATTATGGAATTCATCAAGTTGAGTTTAGTAAGTTCATTTGGACTAAGTGAAAGAAATAGAAAATATTGGGGCCGGAATGAGGGAACCGTAGGATCTTAACCGGTGTCGCTCTAATCAACTTTAATATGCCCTCATAAAATTTAAAGAATTTAAATCATAGGGCCACCTGATTTGTTGTTATAACTTGACATATTGGATAACTCAAACTTGTCGCTGCAAGGAGCTTAGAGCTAGCTTGGTGGACAGCACGACCATCTTCAACAGCAAAACCTTTCTTTCCCAGCTAAACCAATCTTCCTTCCTTAGACTTAAACAACAAAGCCATAGGACTTCAAGGTTTCTTGCTTATGCAACATAAATCCTCACCTTATCTTTAGGCATTTGCATAGCCCTGCTATACTATATAAGCCCTAACTCGTTTTAGGATTCTGAGGTTGTCGTTTGTCACGACCTAAACCCTCTCATCTTCCAGGCTATTTGTGTGATCATTTCACACGAATGTAAGCCCTAACTAATAAAATTGGCAAGATGAAACAACTAAAAATTTCTCCTCAAAATTGAAGCCAAACATTAGGATAGCTTGGGAAGTCACTAAGGTTGTCCTCTGGATCCATGACATCCCCTAGTTCTTCTTCCTTTGGATTCTACAATAAAATGTTCCAAATTTGAATCAATCCCCTTTCACACCTCTACATCCAATTTCATTGAAGAGTCCCACCCTTTGAAATTCCTTGAAGATAATTTTTCTTAATTTTTATCGAGAGTCTTCTTAAGTGACTTGGTCATTTAAGATGTAATTAACTATAGGGGTTTGCCCTTATAGGAAGCATGTCCAAACCCAGCTTAATATAAACCCTATTTAATCCTTTATATTAAATAAGGGAACTTGTCGGCAAATACAAAGGTTTCGCAGACCAAACAGACATCATACTTTTCTTAGTTTTATTTGATCGATCCTCATCCTCAATTCTTGTGTTTATCCTTCGGGATATATACAGGATTTGAGGTGCAGTGCTCTTTCATTTTAAACTATGAAAAATATGGGGTCAGTTTGATATCATACTTCAATGTCCTTCAGAAGCGGGCGACGGGATTTTGATTCCAGCGACCGACAGCTTCTTACGGGCAACCCCCCAAACCAACCCGAAATAACACCGACATTGCCTTCCGGCAGCTTCTCAGTATGTAAATATTCTATTAATGGCCTATGACAATCTTCATTGATGTCTGCAACTGCATTTATCATTTCTTCTTGTCCGAGCTTGTGAGAGATCAAGGTTGATTTGAGACAAGACTTATCTTCCTTGTATTGTGATTTCAATGGAATCCTCCGGGGGACATGTCAATTCCTTAGTGAGTTTTCCTAGAGCATCGACATGGGCATTATCTTCCCTAGGAATCCGGTAGAAAGTCATATTGGGGATTTGCTCCAACAGCTTCATCATGTACTGATGGTATTCTGCTAGCCGTGGTTTCAAAATTTTGTATTGTCCGATAACTTGCTGGATGATGAGTTGAGAGTCTCCATAGACGACAATGTTTGTTATTCCCATTAAAATTGCTAATTCCAATCCTGTGATCAAAGCTTCACATTCTGCTTCGTTGTTGGTGCAAGGCTCTGTTAGGTGGTATGAGAACCTTAACATACTTTTATTTGGTGTGATAAAGATTAAACTGCTCCCTCCTTTACCTGGTATAACCGCACCTGATTCTTTGTCTTTCCTGGCTGATGAAGTGCCATCAAAGTACATCTCCCAGCATTGAGCACTAGAGAATTCCATTTATAATATTTGTTAATCTGGTAATTCATCGTTGAGAGGGGACCCAACTGGCAGTAGGTGTGCAGTGAGAAAGTCTGCTAGTATTTGTCCCTTGCTAAAACAGAAGAGAATAAAAGTTATATTAAATTGCAATAAGATCATTGACCATCTTGCTAGACATCTAGAGAGTGTCGATAGGGTCATTAAATATTACAATGGATTAACTTTCGAGATTAGGGTAATTGTATGAGAAAGCATGTAATTTCTAAGCTTTTGGGTGACAAAAATTAATGTCAGACAATGCTTCTCAATAGGTGGATACCTTATCTCCGTTACTATTAGGCGGCGACTCAAATAGTAGAGTGCATTTTTTTTACCCTCATCATTGACTTGGGCTAAAAGGGCTCCAAGAGAGTCGTCTAAGGTCGCGGTATAAAGTATCAACAGTTTCCCTGGAATAGGGGCTGCCAAAATAGGAGGTTTCATTAAATATCGCTTAACGTCCTCAAAGGCCCGCTAGCATTTCTCTTCCCAAAATTTTTTTTTTAACTAATGCCTAGAAAGGTTGACACATGCCTGAGATATTAGAAATAAGCGTCACATATATGCCAACTTCCCCTGAAATGAACATAGTTGTTTCAAGATTTTAGGAGGAGGCATTTCCAAGATTTCCTTGATTTTATCCTGGTCAATCTCGAGTCCCCGATGACGGACAATGAATCCTAGAAATTTCTCAGAGGTAACACCAAAGGCGCACTTTAAGGGATTCTTTTTAAGGCCATACCATCATAACGTTCAAACATGATACTTAAATCATACAAATGGTCTATTTGTTGTTTACTTTTAATGACCAAATAATCCATGTAGCATTTTACTTGGTTGTGAATGAGGTCGTCAAAAGTCTTAGTGATTGCACATTGGTAAGTTGCTTCGACATTCTTTAGGCCGAACGACATCAATGTGTAGCAGAAAATTTCAATCAGAGTTCTGAAGGCTGTAAGTGCTGCATCCTCAGTAGCCATCTTGATTTGGTTGTACCCCAACGATCCTTCCATGAAGGAGAAAATTTCATGTGTTGAAGTGATATCCACCATCATTTCTTGAATTGGTAGCGGAAACTCGTCTTTTGGACATGCTTTGTTCAAATCCCTGAAGTCTACACAAACACGAATCTATCCATTTTTCTTCTTAACAAGCATAATGTTAACCAATCATGTGGGGTATTGCTCTTCTTTTACAAATTTGGCGTCGATTAATTTCTTCACCTTGGCAATGACTTGTTTTTCTATCTCGAAGCGCATTCTCCTGGGACCTTATTTTACTGGGGTTATATTCTTGTCCACCCCAAGTTTATAAATTGAAACCTCTGCTGATAGTCTTGGCATTTTGTCATAGCTCCATGTAAAGCAATCTTTGAATTGTGTTAATAGTTTGATCAATTATGAAGATTCTTCATCATTTAGTATGGAACTTATAAATGTGGGTCGGAGTTGTTCTTCAGTCCCAAGGTTGATCTCTTCTAAATTACCAACTATGGATTTAATTTCTTTCTCAAATTCTAAAAGAGTATCTTCTATTAGTTGATCAGTGGAGTCATCATCTATATTGAGGCAATCCTCTTTTGACTCACTAGTAATAACCATGCAAAATTCTGAATCATCGAGTGATCCTATCATACCAAATTCGAGACCCTCTTTTGAGTTTGGAGTTCGACTTTTAAAATTCCATAGTTTTTCAAAAAGTTGAAACTTATCTTTTGGCATTTGCTTTGGTAAGTGTCCCTATTGAATTAACTTTTGTACACAAGGGAAAAAATAACCAAAAGGTAATTTCATTAACTCATTAGGATCATCATCCAAATTTACATGTTTTTCAAGATCAGTAGAGGTAGAAGCACAGTATAATTTGATCAGCTTTGAACCAACACTACAAACTTCCTTGACCTCTAAACTCTTGATATTTTAAGGGAGAATCAGAGTAAGGGTCATAATATTCACATAGTGGTTTATCCCATCGTACATTATTTCATATTTATTTTTCTCTGTATCTTTCAAGGATATCTAATACTGAGGTTTCTTCTCTTTTATCATTATTATTTCATCTTCAAAACTGTCTCCATTACAAATGTTGATGGTTGGCCTAGTCCGTTCAACACTTAAGTTGGTTCTTCCTTGTCCACGTCCCGAGCCTCGACCTCGGGTGCGCGAACTAAAAGAACCTCCACCAACTTGTTGTAAAAGAGTGGTGGAAGATTGCTAAAGCGGAGTCGAATGACCTCCTCTTGGTGATTTTCCTAAATCTTAATTTTTGTTTGCGACAATTTCACGTGAGAAGACATTTTTTTTGGAGGGGCGTAGTAGGCAACATCTTCATTAATACCGACTTGATGCACTGAGAATGGTTGTAAGTCTCCTTTGTGCAATTTTCTTGACCATCTTTGCAGTATTTGATGCACTGATGTAGGGACGATGGAACCATGTTGTGTTCATGAATCCATGGTTGACCTAGTAGAGTGATAAAAGAGGTCTCAGCATTGATGATATGAAATTTAGCGATTGTTATGAGTTCTCTAGCCTTCATAAGCAATGTAATTGATCCAAGGGCTCTCTCTCCCTTTTGGTTGAATCCTCTTAACATCATTTTATCGGTCGTAAGTTCTTGAGCTTCAATATCCAATTAGGCCAATGTCCGTACACTCATCAGGTTCAGAGATGCTCTAGGATCTATCAAAACTCTGTACAACACAAATCTGTCGATGTTGATGGAGATGTAGAGTGGACGATTCTGATTGGCGGTACCAAGCAGCAAGTCTTCATCTATGAAGGTTACCCCAGACTATTCTTTCAACGAATAAACTTCATCTGAGGATGTGCTGGCCAACTGAGCTAAGCAAATCTCTGGGCCAAGCAAAGCTGTAACTAGAGAGTCTCTCATCTCTTTTGATAGGATCAGAGCGTCGTAGATGCTTAATCAGGCCGACAACTTCCTAAGATGAGCTAACACGTTGTAATCCACTTTGTACAATCCTCCAATTTTCTCTTGGTTATGTGGTTCTTCCACTGATGTATTATTTGTTTTCCTTTATATGTTGGGGCTGTTCTTGGTGGTAACACTTTTCTGCTCCTCAAGTTAATTTTTATAATTTCTTCATCATGAGATATCACTATTAAATTTTCCAGTGCTTCCTCTTTATCGAAAAGATCTAGGTTGATGGCAAGTGGTGCATCATGGTGCACAAGAGTCGGTTCCTCACTCTCGGTGATTTCGTAAGCGATCTCATCGATGTCTTCTTTGGTTTCGACAACGAGTTCATCATGAGATATCATTATTAAGTTTTCCAGTGCTTCCTCTTTGTCGAAAAGATCTAGGTTGATGGCAAGCGGTGCATCATGGTGCTCAAGAGTTGGTTCCTCACTCTCGGTGTTGTCGTAAGCGGTGTCATCGATGTCTGCTTTGGTTTTGATAAAAAGTTCATCAGACTGGAGTACAATTTGAGGATCATTTTGGGGATTGAGATCTGAGTTAGATTGGTCATAATCAGTTATGTTATCACCATAAACTGTTAAAACGTAGCCAAAATCA
>NEWO01000454.1:347326-364008 GCA_003013225.1 Phalaenopsis aphrodite | reverse complement strand
GCTATCATTCTCTGCAGCGATGTGTTCTTCTTATTTTTTGTCCTTGATGATGATGAATCTCCTAGCGAAATCTTTATCTCGGGTTTGGTACGCTGAGGACTCTAATCGGAGGTTTGCCTTGATGCAGACTGCATGTGGTTTAATATTTTCTTAGATGATTTGCTCCAAACTTTGATCCATCCATCTTCTCCAGTATATGCAAAAGATCATTTCAATGAATCCTGTATCTAATTAAGGACCCTTTTAAGTTCTTCCCAAGTGACACTCCATCAATCTTCTCCAGGATACAGATCAATCAGAGAAATTGGCTCAGCCAAAATCATTTTATGGAACCTTTTTCCGGTTCTCTTAAATATTCTTTCGAGATTGTTATATTTTCTTCTTTAAGGTTCCTCTCATGCCAATCCTTAAATACAAAGCATTCCTCTATAGTGTGCCCGAGAATCCGGTGGTATGGGCAATAATTTGGTTCATTTTTCTTATCCAGTTCTTCTGCTTCTTTGGGTCTAGTAATCTGAATTATGGCTTCTTCATCAAACTACTGAACATTTTAGACACGACTTCATAAGAGTACAACATCTTTTGTCGTTATGCTAGGGACATTTTCTTATTCCCTGTTTGAGGTGATCCTTCTTGAGGCAACCGCTGGTTGGGTTGGTTATTCTGTTTCTGAGTATACTGTGATGAAGACTACCGAGGACCTTCTACATATATCTTCATCGGCTGTTTTCCATTATCGATGGTCGCAACTACTCCTGACTTCTTCTTAAACACTCTGGTTACCTTGGACTTTTCTTGTGTCTCCATGTGCTTGATTTCTTCTTTAAGATGGCTAGCTTTATTGAGTAGCTTCTCAAAGGATTTGATGGTGAGTCCCTTGAGCGTGAAAGTTACTGGCTCATGAATGCTTTTAATTAAGATCTCAATCACATGATGTTCTTGTAGCTGAGGTTCACATGTCATGCTAAGATTTCTCTACCTCAAAATGTAATCTACGAAAGTCTCGCTAGGTTTTTGCTTTTCCATCAAGAGATATCCAATAGACACATGATGTTGTGCTCCAACGAATATTTTTACAAATAGCTGTTCCAACTCATAAAATGTCTTAACTGACCCGTTGGACAAGACAACATACTAGTCAAAAGCGATCTCTGACAAGTTGTTGATGAACTATTGGAAAAGTAGAGCTTTGTTATTTATTGTGTTGTCGCAACTAGCTAAAAAATATGCTATGTGTTGCCTGGAATTTCCAGTCCCATAGAATATCTTGAAGTTTGGAGCCACAAAACCCTTGGGGAAGGGTACAACATCAAATTCATCATGGTAAGGTTTACCCCTTTAAAATCAATGAACCACCCTTAGATTGGGTTAAGGCTTCTCGCACTCGTTCAACCATTTTATTGAACTCCTTTAATGGTATAGCAGTTGATGGAAAATATTTTCTTTGTTGCTCATCTTTGTTTGTTGAAGTAACTTCTCTACTTTCATCCATGATGTGTATGATCTCCGGCTGATTGATCTTCGGAGAAGCCAATTGCGGTGCCTGTGATTGCCCCTGAATGGTGGCCATGGCTGTCATGGCTGCGGCCATTTCTTCTATATTTTTTCTCCAGTTGGTTGACTTGTTCATCCCTTAGGAGGACAGCCCTACGCAGCTCATCTATGGCATTCTCTTTGCTGTGAGATTGAGCCTCACGCGCAGATGTAGCGGCTCTGGTTTCAATGACATGAACCTCAATGAAATCTTCCTTGAGGTAATCATTGTAATCAAAATCTTCATCATTGTTATTGACGAAAACTACGTGTTCCTGAGCCAATTCAGAATTCTCTATTGATTATTTGATTGCTTTAAGATCTAGATGTCCCTGATGGACCTCCTCCTTTAGTTCTTCCATGTCACTGACAATCGTCGCAACGATGTTATATATCTCGGGCCCTGGCTTCATTCCATGTTCTTGCCTTGCGGGCTTACTGGACTGTATCAGTGCAGCGACTGGATACCCATACCTTCTTCTTTTTCGATGATGATGTCTCAGGATGGAGTGTCTTAGTAGAAACATCAATGTATCGAGGAAAAGCATGCTCCCCATGGTGTAGACCGGCTATAGTACCAGGTGGCCGTCTCGTCTTTTCCTTTGGGATCTTAGGAATAGCTTTATAATGGGTGATGGGTAGGATTTTTAGACCCATTCTTGATTCAAACAGTCGGTGGCCTGTGGTCCTAGCAGCAGTATAATCGGTGGTATCAATTCTTTTTCCCAAACGAACCAGATGGGGATGCGAGTAGGTAATACTTCAATTAACTTTTGAAACTGTCTGATAGACTTGGCTTCCGTTACAATTTCTTTTCTCTAATGAGGGGAGATTGAATGTCCCACTCACTTAAGTAACTCACTGACTGAACAACCTTCTTTAGCAGCTAGCCTCTTGAAGACTGAGTTGACTCGTGTTATGGGAGTGAACTTCTTTCTCTTCTCACCATGTTCATAGAGTAGTGGTAGCGCGGCGACAATTTTTTGAATACTCTCGTATCCGTCAGTATCTGTCAGAGTATGAAATCTACTCCCTCGCAGGAGTGGATAGGTTTCCAGTAATCTTAACTCATCCTGATGAGGCTCCTCCTCAACGGGTGTCTCCTCCTCAATGGGTGTGTCCTCAGAAGCCTGAGCTTTAATGGCCCTCTGAACCCTTCTATTATGGTTCTTCTTTTGGGTTCGGGTCAGTGGTACAGTCTTTGAACTTGATCCGATTTTGAATACTGATGGCGAGACAGTCAATCCCTTGATCGGATCCTCAGTGATCATCACTTCTTTCCCATTAGCAGCAGCAGGGACAGAAAACTTGGCAGGTGTCGTGGTGGTAGTATTGGCCTTCTTGCAGAAAGGGAAGTCCTGAAGGCAGTTCAGGTAGAATTTGGCCGATGGCTTCTGTACTTCTGGTGCGGCAATCTTCATTACTAAAAACGGGCCTTTCTTGAGGATGACCTCAAGATCTTCGAATCCAGCTTCAAATTTGATGGTAGGAGCGATGTTGCGGGCTTCATGACTCGTTGGTAGGTTGCAGGAAAAGGTCAGCGTTGGGTAGGCCATTGTAGCGGCTTGAAAATAGAAAGCTTTGAGGTTAGCTATATGGCCAAATCCTCATAATCTTAAGTTCTAGCACTAAAAATTAAAAGAGGTTGATCTGTAGACCGAGTGGGTCTTAATTTATGGGGGTTTTAAAATTTCTTAAAAAAAGTAATTGAAAAGGTAAAAATTTTAAATATAAGAAAATTTTAAAGTGCGTGTAGCACAACATTATTTAATTTAATTTGCAAAATAGCAAATTAAACTTGGAAAGGAGATGTGAAGTATTTAGAACCCAGTGCAGGACTCATTTAGTGATAGATTTAGCCCAGGTAGAACTAGTCCACCAACACACCTATTGGGGATCCGACTCCACCTGAAGATTTAAAAAGTCTTTAATGGCCTCCTGAACCCCTTTGTTCAGAGATAGTAGAACAGATAGTCCTGAAGTCCAAAGAGTTAGCCATACTTTTCAAAAAGACAAAAATGGGTAAAGCATGCCAACAGAAGAAGGGTAATTTGGTCTAAGAGGGACATTGACAGATTACCGATGTATGAAGATAATATTCTCTAATTTAAATGGAGAGAAAAACTTGTCCCCAGCGAAGTTTCCAGAAGTTGTCGGCACTATTTTGGGTGGGGGAGTGAGTTGCCCGTAAGAAGCTGTCAGTCACCGGAATCGAAATCCTGTCGCCCGCTTTGGAAGGAGGTATGTTTTTGAAAATTATGAAATCAAACTGACCCTATATTTTTCATAGTTTAAATGAAAGATCATTATACCTCAAACCATGTATCTATCCCGAAGGATAAACACAAGACTTGAGAATGAGGTATATGAAAAATATAGGGTCAAAAAAACTAAGAAATATATGACATCTGTTTGGCACACAAAATCATTTTATTTGTCAAAAAGTTCCTTTATTTAATATAAAGGATTAAATATGGAAGGATAAACACAAGACTTGAGAATGAGACTCGATCAAATAAACTAAGAAATATATGACGTCCGTTTGGCACGCAAAATCATTTTATTTGTCGAGCACTTAGTAGGTGGGGTCATTATAAGGAAGCTCAAGGAGAGTTTCCTTAGGACTACCAAACCTTAGGATTGACTCTAGGTGTTGGTCTAGGGCTAATGCACTCACATGCACTCACTCTCACTCACAACCATAAGTCTAAAATTTCTTGACTTTGGTCCCTTTATACTTTTTGGAGACTCATGTAAGTGGTCCCCTAAACCCACTAGCCCTAGGCTAGGGTTTAACTACGACCAGTACATAGAGGACCCAAAATGGGGCTTCCATTGGTCCATTACTTACTAATGGTGGTTGGCACCCTAACTCTATCAAAGTGCCCAACCTAGCTTTTTGCCCCTAAACTCCCCTGAATTACCTAGGTACCCTAAATTTGGCCAAAATTTCCCAAGTCACCAAAAATACTGAAATTTGTGCAAAAATCATTTCAAACCCCTTCAAAATACCCAAATTACCCAAAATCAGAAAATTATCAAATTACCAAAAATGCCCCGCCTTAGCCCAAAATTTAAAAAATTTCAAAAAATCCTAAAAATTCCATAAACCTTAAAAATATGCCCTATTTCATTTCTCTCAACTACCACATGACACAATTTGGCCAATTTGACCATCTTTGACCAAAACCCCTAAATTGCCCTTAAAGGCCCAATTTTCCTCAAATTCATTTCAAATGTCCATCAATTTGGTCCCAATTTCCCCCAATTTCAATTCTAAACTCAAATAAACCCTTCATATGATCAATATAAACCAAATCCAAGCTCAATTGGCCCATACTTTGAGCCTAATTTTGATCTAAATCAAGAAACCAATTTGGGCCCTATGACTTGGTTCCACCAAATTGAACCTATGGCCTACTCAACTTGCCACAATTTATGTTGTATACTCTTAATAACATTCATATACATCAAAATTGACCTTAAATGGGCCTTGGTGAATCCCAAATGTCACTCAATTTCAACCTAAGTCCAAAAGCCCCAAATTGACCCCAAATTGGCCATATCCCCAAATTTCACCAAATTGATGGCCTTAACCCCAAAATTTCCACTCTATTACTTCATGAAAAATCTTCATAACATCTCCCTTGATCATTTTGACCATTAAATTTGGACTCATCCCAAAGCTATCCCAATTTAGACCCAAGTCTAGCCCAACATGCCCAAATTGACTAAATTTCAAGAATCCTCAAAATTGACCCTCCAATTGAACTCAAAATCACTTCAACCCTTCACCAAAAATCTTCATTACAATCATCCACACAATATTGATAAAAATACAACGTCTATTTACATGGCAATCCTAACCCAAACTCAAGCTTTGGTCATTTGAACCCACATTGAACTCATGCATTAAAGATGGCTTACTCACCCCAAAGTCACCAAATTAATGACTCCACAACCATTAGTTGGACCCTAGGGACCAACCTAAATCCCATAAAACCATATAAGATAATCCATGGACCAAAGGTCCCCTAAATCAAGGGATTGAATGCCATAAATTCTTAAGCTCAATATATTTTTGCAAAAACTAACCACAAACACATTTTATTGCTGTGACATATTCCCCTCGCTCACCTGACCTCTCTGCCACCTCCTCCTGGTCTGCCAGCTGGCCTAGTGGCCAGAAAATGGCCAAACCAAGAGCCACCCCCATAGGATTAAACCCATTTTAAACCTAGAGGCCACCTCATCCAAATTGAAGCATAGAGTTACTCTGCCCTCCACCTAGGAAGCAAATTTCACCCCCCCCCAATTGACCATGGAAGCAAGCATTAAGCCATTTTTAAAAAAGCTCCCTCTACGACCATGGAGGAGGTGCTAAAATATTCTCAGAGAGGCCCCTCCAAAATACCCATAGATCCTCTTTGAGACCTTCTAAGTGCAATCCAATCACCACATTGCCCTGAATCCCCTTGCTATAGCACAATTTTTTAGCTCAAAACCTTGTTAGAGACAGGAAAAAACTCTCCACACCTCTACACTCCACCAAACTCAAATTAAACTAACCCACACCTTCACCGCAGTGAAAGTAGAAGAAGCTCTATCAAATTTCCTTTTCCACAGAGACCCTAATATAGTTCTAGACTAACACCTGAAATCGAGCTTGACCGAATTCATACTTGGACCTTACACCACAGCAAGACAATCAATCCCTAGCCTCCTTGGACACTAAAGAACGTGTCGAGCATCTCTGATCAAAGCTTCCCTTCTTAGAGCTAAGGTATTGATCTCCTCTTCCTCCCAAGCCTATTTTGATTCTCCAGTTTATTAGGCTTAATTTAATTGCATGATTTCCATATGGATGTGTTCGTCACACTTAGACGAGCACTTAGAAACAAACCACGCTTACTTTGATTAAGAAATGAGAGAGATCTTAGGGTTTTAGTGTGGACGGTCACAGGTTCATTCTATCGTGGACGATGATAGGGAAACGTCCGATCGCGTGTTTGTCTCATCAACGAACGAGACTGAGTTAGGCGAAAGCTTCATGCGTGAACAGCGGGCTGAGTCAGCAGCTGGCAAGGATGCTGACGTTGTATGGGAGCGCGTCGTGTGGAGTTTCAGAGTCGTCGTAGGATGACGAGCCGCAGCATGTTTAAATAGATAAATAGGGAATTAAAAAAATTAGAAAATGATCCCTAGCTTTAAAAATTCATATCGTGGTGTAGAAAAATCACAAAAATAAAATTAAAATACCCTCTTGCTCGATGAATAAAGGAAAATAACGTGGAAATAGTTTGAAGTCTATTTGTTGCATATTTTATTTTTAATTAATTTAACATTGTTTTGAGTATTTTGATTCTCCATGCATGTGAGCATGTCACCATGACTTGAAATTTTAGCATGTTGTTGCCTCTGTCTTAGAGATCATTCTCTAACTTTACCAAACTTAAGGGAGGTGTCTAGACAGAGATGCATATTTTAAAATTTATTTCTAGTATTTTCATAAATTAATCATGATAATTATCATGATGCTTAGAAAATTTTAAAAAGAACTTGGAAGGTTTACTATGACCAGAGTACCCTGTGGAAAATTTTTCATGGGATAAGTCATTAAGATAACACCTAATTTCCACCAACCCTAAAACATAAAGAAAATTAATTGTGGGTAAAACAAATATCTAAATGACTTTATTTTTAATCTCCACTAAAATTCAAAGTTCAGAGAACCCCCCATAAACATTTCAAAACATTTGGAGTTCATTTGATAACTTAAATTGATTTTTCAAGTTGAATAACATTTTTTTGCATTTAAATGAGTTTTAATAATTAAAATATAACTTAAACAATTCTAAAACTTGATTTTTCCAGTTCTCTTTGATCAGGAGAATTCTATAAAAATAAAATGGTGATTAAAAAAAGTTCATTTTTAGCCTATTTTTAATAAATAAATAATTAATAAAAAATGATAAAAATATCAAAAATAAAAACAAATTCATGGAAATGTTCTAAATTTTTTTCTAAGCACTTAGGAACTATTGGAATATTTTTTTCTTATTTTCTATATAAATATATTGAATTTTGAAGCTTAAAATTATTTTTAAAGGCTAAAAATGGAATTTCACTAAAATAATTCTAAAAATTCAAAAAAAAATCATAAAATAAAAAATTTGTTTCTCTATATCCCTTGAAATCAGAAAGATTTAATAGAAATGAAAAACTTAATTTTTCAAAAATAAATATTTTACAATTAATAAACACTCAAGAACTCAAAATGATTTTTAAAATTCAAATAAAATTCAAAAATCATGAAATTTGGTATAAAAACTTCTCTAGCTTAAGTCTACCTCCAGTAAAAATTTCAAGGGATTAGGTTATACCTTGGTTAAGTTAAAGAATTTTCTTTGAAAAGTTTTATTTTTGCATTAAAATAATTATATAAATTAAATTATTTTTTGAAAAAAACACATTTTCTCTTCGGATGTCTTAATTGACCCATGAGTGAGATGGAATGAACATTTCAAAGTCATTTGAATTAAAGTTGATGAATTATGAAGTAATAGAGCCTTAGGGGCAAAAATGTAATTTTGGAAATTTAGCCTTAATCAACTTTTATGCTTAATTCTAAAAAAAGAAATGGGTAACCTTTTGATCCTAATCAACATATTTGGATGATTGAAATAAAATGGATTAATTGGTAGAAACCCTTGTCACTTTCCTTAATTAAAAGGATAAATCTTGCAATTTCCTTAAATTATTAAAATTTGGAAGTCTAGCCAATTAAATGATCCAAGGCTTAGGGGTATGGTTGTGGGTGTCAATAACTCATTAATTTAATACCTCTGTTTGATGTTCAAATGACTTTCAAAACGAACCGTCATCACTTAAAACTAAGTTTTCTTCAATGTAACTAAGACATTTACCAAAGTCTTAAGGGCTTAGTTGTGACCAAGGCAAAATTAAATTTTGTTTAAATGAGGATTAGAAAAGTAAATATAATTGGAAATTTTAAACATCCTTCAAACACTACAAGCCCAAGTCAAAAGGTTTGTTATGTCCCTTAGTCACTTTATCTTGCCACTTTAAAGGGTTTTCACCCACATAATTTTCAAATTAAATTATAAGTTATAATTACCCTAATCTTAAAAATTGATGTTCACTGAGCTTGAAAGGAATTTATAGGATGGGTTATTAAGCAACATATTAAGTTTGAAAGTGCTCGAGGCTTTTCATCAGGCAATGAGAGAGAAGCATATACATGTTTCTTTCTCCTAGATCTGCTGGATACCTCGGAGGTCTACCAAACAATATGTTTTGCTTAACAAAATCATCCTTAATCAAATTAATAGGGACCCACCAAGATATGCCCTAGGGTTAGGTAGGTCACCAAAACTTTATTTCTCTATTTCATATAAAATGCCCTGACATGCATTTTGAGTTTCTGGTGGTAGAATAAGAAGGCTCGTTAGGTACGCTTTTACAGTTTACAATGCTGTTTTCTTGTACTTTCATATTGTACTTTTGATGTTAATGCAAACTTGCATGCTATACAATGATGTCACCCTGCATGAAAACTAAAACTACTAGGATAGCCACAAAACCCAAAACTAAAATTAAAATCAAACAAGATAAAATCTACCTCCACAATATTCAAAATATAAAACAACTCAAACTTTAATCACAAACATCACAAAAACAACAACTTCATCAAAATTAAAATGGCTCTATTGGATGATCGAGAATCCCCCAGAGGAGGTAACCTACGGTTGCTAACGAGGCTTCCCACGGTCTAAATGAAATTATGGAACTCATTAAGTTGATTTTAATAAATTCATTTGAACTAAGTGAATTCAATATAAAATAGTGACACCGGAATGAGGGAACTGTAGGATCCTAATCCGTGTCGCTCTAATTAACTTTAACATGCTCCTATAAAATTTAAAGAACTTCAACCATAGGGCCACCAGATTTGACATAATAACTTGACACCCTAGTAAACTTAAACTCACCGCGACAAGGAGTTTGGAGATAGCATTGTCGGCAACACGACCATCTTCAACAGCAAAATCTATCTTCACCAACTAAACCAATTATCCTTTATTAGAATTAAACAACAAATTCATACGACTTCGAGGTAGCTTTCATATGCAATGTAAATAATCATCTCATCTTTAGGCATTTGTATAGCCCTGCTATACAAAAAAGGAAAAACTAGTCCTAGGATTTTGAGGTTGTCATCCATCATGACCTAAATCCTCACATCTTCTAGGCTTTTTTGTGTGATCGTTTCACATGAATGTAAGCCTTAATAAATAAAATTGGAAAGATGAAACATCTAAATATTTCTCCTCAAAATAGAAGCCAAACACTAGGATAGCTTGGGAAGTCACCAAGGTCCTCCTCGGATCTGTGACATCCCCTAATTTTCTCTACTTTGGATTCGATAACAAAATGTTCCAAATTTGAACCAATTCCCTTTACACACCTCTTTTTTTTATTTCATTAAAAATTCCTACCCTTTTGAACTCCTTGAAGATAATATTCCTTCATTTTTATCGAGATTTTTCTTAGGTGACTTCGTTCATTTAAGATGTAATTAACTGTAGGGGCTTGCCTTTATAGGAAGCTTGTCCAAAACCAGCTTAACATAAACCTTATTTAATTCTATATATTGGATAGGAGAACTTCTATGCAAATAAAATGGTTTCACAAACAAAACGGATGTCATATATTTTTTTCCTTTATTTGATCGAGTCTCATGCTCAAGTCTTGTGTTTATCCTTTGGGATAGATACAGGGTTTGAGGTATAGTGCTCTTTCATTTAAACTATGAAAAATATGAGATTAGCTTGATTTCATATTTTTCTAAACCATAACGTCCTTCCAAAGAAGGAGATGAGATTTGAATTCCGGTGACCGACAGCTTCATACGTGCAGCTCCCCCACCCAAAATAGCGCCGACAGCTTCTGGCGACTCCACTGGGGACAAGCTTTTCTCTCCATTCAAATCAGGAAAAATTATTTGCACGCATTGGTAATGTGTCCATGTCCCTCTTGGACCAAATTACCCTTCTTCCATTGGCATGCTTTACCCATTTCTGCCTTGGGAAATTACGACCAACTCTTGGAATTCAAGACTATCTGTTGAACCATCTCTGAACAAAGGGGTTTAGGAGGCCATTAAGAACTTTTTAAATCTTCATGTGGGGTCGGACCCCCAATAGGTGTGTTAGTGGACTAGTTCCACCTACCTATTATCCATCACTAAATGGGTCCCGCACTTTGTCCTAAATACTTAACATCTCCTTTCCAAGTTTGATTTGCTATTTTGTAAATTAAATCAAATAATGTTGTGCTGTGTGCACTTTAAAATTTTCTTATATTTAAATTTTCCACCATTTAAATTACCTTAATCAAATTTTAAAAAATCCCCACAAATTAAGACCCACCCGGTCTACAGATCGATCTCTATTAATTTTTAGTGCTTGCACTTAAGATTACGAGGTTTTGGCTAAATAGTTAACCCCAAAGCTTGTTGTTTTCCAACCGCTGCATTGGCTTACCCAAGGCTGAATTATTTTTCGCAACCTGCCAACGAGTCACGAGGCCCACAACATTGCTCCTACCATCAAATTCAGAGCTATATTTGAGGATCTCAAGGTCATCCTCGGGAAAGAACCGTTTGTAGTAATGAAGATTGCTACCCTAGAAGTATAGGAGCCATTGACTGAATTCAACCTGAACTGCCTTCATGACTTCCCTTCCTAGAAGAAGGCCAAGAATACTGCCACCAAAACACCCGCCAAGCCTACTGTCCCCGCTGCTGCTAAGAAGGAAAGAAGTAATGATCATTGAGGATCCAATTGAGAAATTAATTATACTGCACCAGTATTCAAAATTAGATCAAGTTTAAAGACTGTACAACTGACCTGAACCCAAAATAAGAACTATAATAGAAGGGTTCAAAGGGCCATTAAGGCCTAAGCTCCTAAGGAGACACCCATTGAGGAGGAGCCTCATCAAGATGAGTTAAGATTACTAGAAATCTATCAACTCCTACGAGGGAGTAGATTACATCCTCTGACAGATACCGACGGATACGGGAGTTTTCAAAAAATTGCCGCTGTGCTACCACCACTTCATGGACATGGTGAGGAGAGAAAGAAGTTAACTCTCATCACCCGTGTTAGCTCAATATTCAAGAGGCTAGCTGCCAAAGAAGGTTGTTCAGTCAGTGAGTTACTTAAGCAAGTGGGACATGCAATCTCCCCTCATATGAATAAAGAATTTTTAAAGGACGTCAAGTCCGCCAAACAGTCTCAAAAGTTTACTAAAGTATTACCTACCCACATCCTCGTGTTGTTTTGTTTAGGGAACAAAATTGATACTTCTGTAATTACCATAAATTATACTTCTGTCAGGACCACAAGCCACTGGCTGGTTAAATCACGACTAGGTCCGATGAACCTACCCATAAACCCTTATAAAGCTGTTCCTAAGATCTCAAAGCAAAATATGAGACGACTACCAAGTATTGTAGGCGATCTACATCATGGGGAGCATACTTTTCCTTGATACACTGATACTAAGACACTTTGTCTTGAGACAACATCGTCAAAAAAGAAGAAGGTATGGGTACCTAGGGTCGCTGCACCGATACAGTCCAGTAAGCCCGTGGGGCAAGAACATGGAATTAAGCCAGGGTCTGAGATATATGACATCATCACAATGATTGCTAGTAGGATGGAAGAACAAGAGGAGGAGGTCCATCAGGGTCTTTCAGATCTTAAAGCGATTAAAGAATCAATAGTTAAAGAGAAAGTCGAGAAACTCAGAGTCAAAATTTCTGAGTTGGCTCGAGAACATGGAATTTTTGTTGATAGCAATGATGAAGATTTTGAAAATAATGATTAACTGAAGGAAGAGTTCATGGAGGTTCATGTCATTGAAACCAGAGCCGCTACATCTCGACACGAGGCTTAACCTCGTAGCGAAGAGAACGCCGCAGATGAGCTGCGTAGGGCTATCTTCCAAAGGGATGAACAAGTCGTAATTGGCTTCTCCAGAAATCAATTAGTTAGAGATCATACACATCATGAATGAAGGAAGAGAAGTTGCTTCAGCAAACAGATATGAGCAACCAAAAAAAGATTCTCCATCAATTGGTATACCAAAAAAGGAGTTCAAGAAAATGGTTGAACAAGTGCAGGAAGCCTTAACCCAATCTAAGGGCGGTTCATTGATTCTAAAGGGTAGACCTTACCCCGAGGAATTCAATGTCATACCCTTCCCGAAGGGTTTTGTGGCCCCAAAATTTATGATATTTGATGGATTTGGAAATCTCAGATAGGAAATAGCACATTTCTGAGCTAGTTGCAGTAACAAAAGAAATAGCAAAGCTCTACTCTTCCAACAGTTCGTCAGCTCCTAGTCAGGGATTGCTTTTGACGGGTGGAATGAAGTTTGGAGCAAAACATCTAAGAAAATATTGAGCCAGATCCAGTCAGCATCAAGGAAAACCTCCGTTCAGAGTCCTCAGCGTACTAAGCCTGAGATAAACATTTTGCCAGTAGATCCATCATCATCAAGGAAAAGAAAAAGAAGAAAAATATCACTACAGAGATTGATAGCATGGGGGGTAGGATAGGCGCTGCCTCCACTAGATTGGTTGTTTTAGATTTGGGGAAGAAAATCCTTGAACCCCTGACTTTGTATGACTATTTTTTTTCCCTCCGGGGTCTTATGAATGTAATGATTGTGATTTTGGCTACGTTTTAACTATTTTTTATGATAAAATAACTAACTATGACCATTCTAACTCAGATCTCGATCCCCAAAATGACCTCAAATTATACTCAAGTCCAATGAACTCATTTTCAAAACCAAAGAAGACATCAATGACTTTGCTTACAACCGCAGCAGGAGTGAGGAACCAACTCTCGAGCACCACAGTGCACCGCTCGCCATCAACCTAGATCTTTCCAATAAAGAGGAAGCACCAAAAGATTCAACAATGATATATCAGGATGAAGAAATTGTAGAAGTTAACTTGAGGAGCGGAAAAGTGTTACCACTAAGAACAGCTCCAACAAATAAAGGAAAACAAATAATAACTCAAGAAAAGCTACCTCCACCTCCACCAATGAAAGAACCACATAACCAAGAGAAAATTGGAGGATCATACAAAGTGAATTACAACATGCTAGCTCATCTTAGGAAGTTGTCGGCCCAATTAAGCATGTACGACGCTCTGATCCTGTCAAAGGAGATGAGAGAGTCTCTGGTTATAGCTTTGATTGATCCAGAGATTTGCTTAACTAAGTTAGCCAACACATCCTCAGATGAAGTTTGTTCATTGAAAGAAAAACCTAGGGTAACCTTCACAGATGAAGACTTGCTACTCGGTACCGCCGACCACAATCGCCCACTCTACATCTCTGTCAACATCGACATATTTGTGTTGTCCAGAGTTTTTGTAGATCTTGGAGCATCCCTCAACTTAATGATTCTACGAACATTGGCTTATTTGGACATCGAAGCTCAAGAACTTATGACCGATAAAATGATGTTAAGAGGATTTAACCAAAAGGGAGAGAGAGCCTTGGATCAGTTACACTGCTTATGAAGGTTAGAGAACTCGTAACAACCGCTAAATTTCATATCATCGATGCCAAGACCTCTTTTAACGCTCTACTAGGTTGATCATGGATTCATGAACACAACATGGTTCCATCATCCCTACATCAGTGCATCAAATACTACAGAGGTGGTCAAGAAAACTGCATCAAAGGAGACTTACAAAAATTCTCAGTGCATGAAGTTGGTATTCACGAAGATGCTGTCTGTTATGCCTCTCCAAAGAAAATTGTCTTCTCTTGTGAAATTGTCTTGAATAAAGATTCAGAAAAATTATAAAGAGGAGGTCATTCAACTCCGTTTCAACGTTATTCCACTACTCTCTTACAAGAGGTTGGTGGAGGTTCTTTTAATTCGAGCACCCGAGGTTGAGGCCGGGGACGTGGACGAGGAAGAACCAACTTAATTGTTGAACGGACTAGGCTAACCATCAATATTGGTAATGGAGACAGTTCCAAAGATAAAATAATGATAAAAAATAGAAGAAACCTCAGTATGAGATATCCTTGGAAGATAGAGAGAAAAATGAATATGGAACAATGTACGCTCAGATAAACCACTATCTGAATGCTATGATCCTTACTCTGATTTTCCCTCAAAAGATAGAGAGTTTAGAGGTCAAGGAAGTCCGTAGTGTTGGTTCAAAGCCGATCAAATTTGTTTGTGCTTCTACCTCTACTGATCTTGAAAAACATGTAAATTTGGATGATGATTTTAATGAGTTAATGGATATATCTTTTGGTTATTTTTTGCCTTATGTACAAAAGTTAATTCAACACGGGCACTTACCAAAAAAAATGCTAAATTCATTTGGGAAGAGAAATGCCTGCTACCTTTTGAGGACGTTAAGCAATATTTAATGCCACATCCTATTTTGGCAGCCCCTATCCAAGGGAAACCCCTGATATTTTATACCGCGGCTTTAGACGACTCTCTTCGAGCCCTTTTAGCCCAAGTCAATAATAAGGGTAAGGAAAAAGTACTGTACTATTTGAGTCAACGCCTAATACCGACAGAGATAATGTATCCACTTATTGAGAAGCATTGTCTGACGTTAATTTTTACCATCCAAAAGCTTAGACGTTACATGCTTTCTCATAAAATTACCTTAAAATCGAAGTTAATCCGTTACAATATTTGATGACCCGACAAACACTCTCCGGACGTCTAGCATGATGGTCGATGATCTTATTGCATATTGATATAACTTTTGTTCCCCTCCGGGTTATTAAGGGACATATACTAGCATAATTTCTCGCTGCACACCCACTGCTAGCTGGGTCCCTACTCAACTATCAATTACCTGACAAATAGATATTATAAATGGAATTCTCCAGTGTACAATGCTGGGAAATGTACTTTGATGGTACTTAGTCAGCCAGGAAAGACAAAGAATCAGGCGTGGTTATACCGGGAAAAGCAAGGATCGTGTCGGCGATTATTTTGTGTTTGGTTTGTGGGATTGCCCTAAGAAGCTGTCGGTGATTATTTTGGGTTTGGTTGTGGGATTGCCCATAAGAAGCTGTCGGTCGCTGGAATCAAAATCCCGTCGCCTGCTTCGGAAGGACGTTGAAGTATGAAATCAAACTAACCCCATATTTTGCATAGTTTAAAATGAAAGAGCATTGTACCTCAAATCCTGTATATATCCCGAAGGATAAACACAAGACTTGAGGATGAGGCTCGATCAAAATAAACTAAGGAAAGTATGACGTCCGTTTGGTCTGTGAAACCTTTGTATTTGCTGACAAGTTCCCTTATTTAATATAAAGAATCAAATAGGGTTTATATTAAGCTGGGTTCGGACATGCTTCCTATAAGGGCAAGCCCCTATAGTTTATTACATCTTAAATGACTAAAGCCACCTAAGAAAACTCTCGATAAAAATCAAGAAATACTATCTTCAAGGAATTTCAAAGGGTAGGACTCTTCAACAAAATCAGATGTAGAGGTGTGAAAGGGGATTGGTTCAAATTTGGAACATTTTATTGTAGAATCTAAAGGGAGAAAAACTAGGGGATGTCATAGATCCAGAGGAGAACCTCAGTGACTTCCCAAGCTATCCTAACGTTTGGCTTTAGTTTTGAGGAGAAATATTTAGATGTTTCATCCAACCAACTTTATTTAACTAGGGCTTATATTTGCGAGATAGAGTCACACAAATTGCCTAGAAGATATGAGGGTTTACATCGTACCGGACGACAACCTCGGAACCTAGAACGAGTTAGGGCTTAAATCGTACAACAGAGCTATACGAATGCCTAAAGATAAGGTGAGGAATTAAGTTCAATAAGCAAGCAACCTCGAAGTCCTATGGCTTTATTGTTTAGCTGGGAAAGATAGGTTTTGCTGTTGAAGATGGCCGTGCTGCCCACCAAGCAAGCTCCAAGCTCTTGCCGCAACGAGTTTGAGTTATCTATTGTGTCAAGTTATAATATCAAATCAGGTGGCCTTATGGTTGAAGCTCTTTAAATTTTATGAGGGCATATTAAAGTTGATTAGAGCGACAC
>NEWO01000454.1:284146-347061 GCA_003013225.1 Phalaenopsis aphrodite | reverse complement strand
TATCTTGGTTGATTTTAGTTTTGGTTTTGGGTATGTGGCTATCCTGATGGTTTTAGTTTTCATGCAGGGTGAGATCATTGTTTAGCATGCAAGTTTGCAGGTATACAGTGTGAAAGTACAAGAAAAACAACCCTAAAAAAACTATAAAAGTGTACCTGTCGAGTCTTCTCGTTCAACCACCTGAAACTTTAAAATGCATGTTAAGACAGTTTATGAAGAGCAGGAAAGGTAAAATTTTCCTAACTCTATGTCGTATCATGTTGAGTTTTTAAAAGTTTAATTAAAGATGATTCCATTAAGCGATAAATATTAAGTTTAATGGGCCTCTGAGGAATCCAACAAGTTAAGAGGGGGAAACAGGTCCATGCCTCTCCCTCACCAACTAGTGAAAAGCCTCGAGTCCATTTAGACTTATCATTTTGCTTAATGGTTCATCCTGTAAATATCCTTAATGCTCAGTGAACATCGATGTCTCAATTATCCCTGAGAAAGGTGTAATTATCATTTATCATTTAATTTAAAAATTATGTGGGTGAAGACACTTAAAGGGGCAAGTTATTGTAATTTGAACACTTAGCCAAATTTTAATCCTAATTGGGTTTAGTGATATTTCAAGGATGTTTGATTTCGTTATTTTTATTTCTCTAATCCTCATTTAGTCAATTTTGATTTAGCCTAAGTCACCACTAAGCCCTTAAGACCTAGGTGAGTGTCTTAATTAGTTTTTGAAAAGGTTAAGTTTTAAGTGGTCATGATTCATGATTTGAATTTTATTTGAATGTCAACATAGGGGTATTAAATTGATTAATTATTGACTTCAAAAGTCATACCCCTAAGTCTAGGATCATTTAATTTTAATAAACTTCCAAATTTTAATAATTTAGAAATTTATTAATCTTAATTAAGAAAGTGCAATTGGTTCCTACCAATTAACCCCTTTGTGTTTCAAACATCAAATAAATTGATTAAGATCAGAGATTACCCATTTTTTATCCTTGAATTAGGCCTAAATGTTAATTTAGGCAAGGTTTCCAAAATTACACATTTGCCCCTAAGGCTCTAACACTTCATAATTTGTCAAATTAAATTTAAATGACTTTGAAATTTTTATCTTACCTCATCTATGGGACAATTGAGACATCAGAGGAAAAAATGTGATTTTTCAAAATTTAATTTAATTTATATAATTATTTTAATGCAAAAATAGGCTTTTTCAAAGAAAATTCCTAACTTAACCAAGTAAATTATAATCCCTTGAAATTTTTACTTGAGGTATACCTAAACGAGAGAAGTCTTTGGATAAAATTTCCTAATGTTTTGAGTTCTCTGTGATTTATTATAATTATTTTAAATTCTGGCCTATTTAATAAAAATAAAATATTTTTAGTGGTGAAAATTAAGTTTTATAGTTTTGAAAAATCTCCCTAAGTTCAGAGAACTTAGAGGAGCAAATTTTATATTTTTTTGATTTTTTCTTGATTTATTGGGATTATTTTAGTGAAAACTCACTTTTAGCCTTTTAAAAATTATTTTTAAGCTTTGAAATTCAATATCTTTATTTAGAAAATCAGGAAAAATATTCTAATTGTTCCTAAGTGATTACAAAACAATTTAGAGCATTTCCATGAATTTTATTATTTTTGTGATTTTTATGAATTGTTAATTATTTAAATATTTAAAATTGGCCAAAAATTAAGTTTTTATTTTAAATATTATTTTATTTTTATAAAATATCTCTGATCGCATAGAATTCAAAAAACTAAGTTTCATAATTTTCTGAGTTGTATTTTGATTTTTAAAAAAATCATTTAAGTGTTAAGAGTGGTATTTATCTTTAAAAATTAATTTAAGTTATCAAATGAACTCAAAATATTTTGAAACTTTTATGATGAGTTCTCTGGATCATAAATCATAGTTGAGATAAAAAATCATGTCATTTAAATGTTTATCTTTTCGAAAATTAATTATTTTAGTGAATTAGTATTTGGAAAATTTAAAGATTTTTTAAATGACTTGACCTATGAATTATTCCCAAAGGTTTTTCCAGTCATGGTGGACTTTCTAAAATTTTCTTGGGATTTAATAATCAATATGCTAATTTTCATGATTATTTTAAGGAAATGATGTGAAATAACTTGAAAATTTTGGATCTTTGTATAGGAACCTCATCTAACTTTGGAAAAATTAGAGAATGTCCCCCCTTACAGAGGCTACAATATATCAAAATTTCAAGCCAAGGTGATGTGACAATACGCATGGAGAATCAAATGATTCCAAATAGTATTTAATTAATTAAAAATATTCTATGCATCAAATGGGCTTAAAAATTATTCCACGTTATTCTCCTCTGTTCACTAAGCAAGAGTGTATTTTTATTTTATTTTTGTGATTTTTCTACATAATGTTATGTATTTTTGAAGTTAAGGGTATTAAATAAATAAGAAAATACCCCTATTTTTCTATTTAAACCGCGCGTGCCACCTCAACCTACGACGGCTCCGAAAGCCTATGTGACACGCTCTGGTTGGACGTCGCCGTCCACGTAACTTGCTGACTCAGCCCGCTATTCATGTCTCGAAGCGCCGTCCGGTTCGATCTCCCCCATTCGTTTGATACACGTTTGATCAAACGGCTCCCCGTCATCGTCCCCATTAGAATGATCCTGTGCCCGTCCAAACTAAAACCTTAAGATCTCAGCCTAGACTCAACCAAATCACTTCGAGTTTGATCCTATGGACTCGTCTACGTGAGACAAACATATCTATACGACTAAGGTACCATGAAATCAAGCTTAAGTAAATGGAGAATCAAAATAAGCTCGGGAGGAGGAGGAGTTTTATAACTTTGCTCTGAGAAGGGAGGCTTTGATGAGAGCTGCTCGTCACGTTCGTTAGGGTCCAAAGAGGCTAGGGATTAAGTCCCTGGCCTTGGTGTGAAGTCTAGGTATGAATTCGACCAAGCTCAATTTCAGGTGTTGGTCTAGAGCTATGGTAGAGGCTCTGTGGAAGTGGGGTTTGATGGGGCTCTGGCTTCTTTCACCCTTGTGAAGGTGTGGCCAGAAGCAATTGAATTTTGGTGGAGTGTGAAGGTGTATTGGGTTATGTCCTGGTTTCCATCAAGGTTTCAAGCTCAAAATTGAGCTCCGGCAAGGGGAATGGGTGAGGAAAAATGGTTGGAATGCACTGAGGGGATTTTAGAGAAGATCTGTGTGGAGTTCGAAAAAGCCTCTCTGAGAAATTTTCAGTACACCTCCCATGGCTGTGGTAGGTGAGTTTTTATAAAAATGGCCATGGGGTGGCTCTCAGGGCATAAGTTTGGGTGCGTTGTGGTGCTTAGGTGGAGGGCAGAGGAGCTCTTCAATTTGATTTAGATGAGCTGGCCTCTAATTTTCTTTTGGGAGAGGTTCCATGGGAGTGGCTCTTGCTTTTATTGCCACCAGGCTGGCCGACCGGCCATGGGGAGGTGGCTAGGAGCTCAGGGAACCTAGAGGAATCCATCACAGCAATTTAATGCAAATGTGCTTGGATTTGGCAAAGATATCTTAAGCTTGTACATTTTTGGAAATAAGATCCCTTAATTTTGGGGACCTTTGGTCCATGGCTTGCTTTAGGTGGTTTCATGGTGTTTGGACTGGTTATTAAGTCCAACTAATGGCTGTGGTGGAGTTAATTTGGTGGCTTTAGGGTGGTTAGGTCACATTTAGTGTATGGGTCCAAGTGGGTGCAAATGACCAAAACATGGGTTTGCGCTAGGTTAACCATGTTAATTGGCCCAATTGATTGTTGCATTTGGTGTATATGATCCTAAGGAACAACTTTGGTGAAGGATAGAAGTGGTTTCGAGTTCAATTGAAGGGTCAATTTGAGGGAATTTTGAACTTTAATCAATTTGATCATGTTGGGCTAGGCTTGGATCTAGCTTGGGTTAGCCTTGGGCTAAGTTCAAATTGATGGCTATAAATGGTCAATAGGGACCTCATGAATAGTTTTGAACATGAATTGGATGCCAATTTAGAAGTTAAGCCAATCAATTGGGTGAAATTCGAGGACTTAGCTAATTTGGGGCTAAATTTGGGAATTTTGGATTTAGGCCAAAATCAAATGGATTTGAGGCTTCACCAAGGTTAATTTATGGTTGATTTTGATGTATATGAATGTTATAAAGAATTTTCAACATTAGTTGAGGCCAATTGACTAGGCTATGGGTTCAATTTAGTGAGATTAGGTCATATGGTTAAAATTGGGGTTTTGCCCCAAATCAAAATTGGGCTCAAATCATGGACCAATTGAGCTTGGATTTGGTTTAGTATGGTCATATCAAAAGTTAATTTGAGTTTGAGATTGGAATTGGGGTCAATTCAGCTCAAATTGATGGACATTTGAGTTGGATTTGGGGAAATTTGGTTCTTGAAAGAGTAATTTGGGGATTTTGATTAAAGATGATTAAATTGGCCAAATTGGGTCATGGGGTAGTTGAGAGAAATGAAATTGGAAATATTTGGGATTTATTGGGATTTTCTGGGAATTTTTGGAATTTTTGGGATTTGGAGCTATGAAGGGGTATTTTGGTAATTTGGGGGTGTTTTAGGGGTAAAAGGCCAAGATGGGTATTTTGGAAGAGTTGAGGTACCAACCATCACCAACAAGCCATTGACCAAAGGAAATCCCATTTTGGGTCCTCTATGTAGTTGTTCTAGCCAGGCCATAGCCCTAGGGTTAGTAGGTTTAGGTGACCATCTACATGAGTATCCTAAAAGATCAAGGGATCTAGGCTAGAAATTTGAGTTCAGTGTTGTGAGTGATTGTGAGTGCAGATAAGTGTAGTGAGTGTAGTGAGTGCCTTAGCTCTAGGCCAACACCCAGGGTCAACCCTAAGTTCCAGCAATCCTAAGGTGACTCATCTTGAGTTTCCCCCACAGTGACCCCACCCACTAAGTATTTAGAGGTTGAGAGAAATATGTAGAACTTCGAGTTGAGTAAAGAAGTGGGTAGAATTTCTAATGGTGAGGGTTCCAGATCAAGTTTTCTAGGAATAGTCAACAGGAAAAGTCCTATGGCTAGACCCTAGGCTACTAAATGGGACAAACTAAACCTCAACCAAAAATGAGGTCAACAAATTAGTTTGATCTTTATCACACCAGATAAGGGTATGTTAACATTCTCATACCACCTGACAGAGCCGTCACCAATAATGAAGCAGAATACGAAGCTCTGATTACAGGATTAGAATTAGCAATTTTAATGGACATAACAAACGTTGTGGTCTATGGAGAGTCTCAACTCATCCTCCAGCAAGTCGTCAAACAAAACATATTTTTGAAAACAAGATTAACAGAATATCATCAATACACGATGAAGCTGCTGGAGCAAATCTCAGATGTGACTTTCTAACGGAATCTTAGGGGAGATAATGCCCATGCCGATGCTCTAGCAAAACTTGCTAAAGAATTGGTATGTCCCCCAAAGGATTCCATTGAAATCACAATATAAGAAATACAAGTCTTATCTCAGATCCACCTTGAAACTTTACACAAGCTCAGAAAAGAAGAAACAATAAATGCAGTTACAGACATCAATGAAGATTGGCGCAAGCCATTAATAGAGTATTTGCATACTGAGAAGCTGCTAGAAGATAAGTCTGAAGCACATAACATCACAAAAAGGGCCATGTCTTACACTTTAGTGCGTGACATTTTTTATAGAATATCATTCGACCAGATGTGCCTATGATGTTTAAACAGAGACGAAGCACAAAATATTGTCATAGAAGTACATTTTGGATTGTGTGGCGCTCACTAGTCAAGCCTGAAGATGAAAATGAATATTAAAAGACTGATGTTATTGGCCGGTAATTATGTCCAATTGTATGGATACAGCCAGAAAATGTCACTAGTGCCAAGTGCATGGGGTAGTCTGACGCCAACCTCCAAATGTCTTACACCCAACTGTTTCCTCGTGGTCATTCGAGTGTTGGGGCACGGACATAATAGGTTTGATAGACCCTCCATCTTCCAACAGACATAAATTTATACTTGCCGCTACAGATTACTTCTCCTAATGGGCAGAGGAAGTATCGTTACGTGAGGTTACAACACAAAACATCCTTCATTCTTCAAGAGTTAAATTATCTACCGTTTTGGAGTATCGCGAAAAATAATTTCCAACAGTGGGACAGCTTTCAAGAGCACAAAAATCAACAGTTTCATTAGAAGACATGGGGTAGATTAAAGATGCTTTACAATCTACTATCTCAGAGAAAATGGTCTGACTGAAGCCTCCAACAAGACACTGGTACAGATTTTAAAGAAAACACTCGATGAAAATAAAAGGGATTGGCACAACAAATTATTAGAAGCCTTGTGGGCTCACCAGATAACTTTCAGGACTCCCACTCAATGTACACTTTACATGCTCGTGTACGGGTCCGAGGTCGTGCTACCGTTAGAAAATCAGACGCCGTCTCTCCGAGTCACTGTCGCCAACCAGCTTACAACAGAGGAAAGTGCCAAACTCAGACTTGAAGAATTGGAGAGTGTTGAGGGAAAATGACTTGAAGCACAACAACATTTGGAACTTTACTTAGCAAAGATGGTACAAGCCAATGAGAAATTGGTCTGCCTAAGGACATTTGAAGTTAGTGACCTCATACTTGTGCTAAAGGCCTATTCTTACACGTTGCAAGATATGTAGAAAATCGAGCCAACTTGTGAGGGACCATTTGTCTTTGAAAAGTTCTACGCAAGAGAAGCCTACCAGTTAGTAGATCTCCAGGGTAAAAAACCCATGCTACCAATCAATGGATGATACATGAAAACATATTACACAACCTAATACAACTTGCCTTCGCTTGATTTGAAATTTCAAAACTTTGACTGTTTTGGGGTTATCTATGTGGCCAAATCTCTGTGACTATGTCCAAAATCTTTTGTAATAAAGTTAACCTCAATATAATGAAAAAATTTGAGAAAAAAATTTACACTTCGAACTCTCTCCTTTATGCCTTTTAACTTAATATTCTACTAAATAAAAAAAAATTTACACAAAAAATAAACAATTCTCTTCACCAAAATTAAACTAAAATTTACTTTAATAAATACTTTATTTTGTTCTTGTTCACGCAAAGTTTCAGTTCCCTAACATTTTACCTATCGTTTGCAGAGAAATGTCAGGCTAGAAGTTGATCTTTGCCTTCAAGGATGGCTGGAGCCTCGCACTAAATGAGGAAATGGCGCCTCAGAGTGGCACAATAGATTTCAACATGGACTTCAATCAAGTTGATATGGACTATGTATGTCCTCTAATGAATGTGGTCAGCTGCCGAGAAAAGGAGGGGCCACCTTCACTACTATGGGTTACCTCCAAAGACAATGCATCACTAAATAGGAAGAACGTGATAGTATAACAAGACCCCATGGAGGCTCCTAGTCGCCTGCGATCCATGATAGCTACACTGGCCAAAGGCTTAGTTGTTGCTAATGATGAAAACATACCGTTTGCTCCACTATGAAGGAGACAATTGAGAAACACCAGCCGACAAAGACAAAGAGCCTTCTTGCAAGACGTAAAAAGATGTCAGAGAGAGGCAAACAATTTGCTCACTTCCATCCCTGAAGAACACATCTATGATCCGAGCATGAATGAGACTTCCTCGAGTCAGCCTTCTATGGATGAAGAGCCAAATTTTATTACAAGACTAGAGGAACTGTCAGCTTCAGATGTCATCTGTACGGGTTGCCTGACTTGCAATGCCGAAATACCTCCACAAGCCGCGTGGGCATTTGTGGAATGCCCATATTGCAATGTCTTACATTTACAGTATTACAACACATTGGAGGAGTATACATCTACCACTGAGGGATCTCAGATCGCAGATTTTTTTATGGATGAGCCATATGTCCCACTGAGGATAGACCACCATGACTCATGAAGTCTAGAGTCATACATTCCTTTTGAAGCTGAGTCACACATTCTGATAGAGCCAGCACCACCTTAGGTTTCTTGTTGATGTTCAAATGAGGTAGTACCCACGACAAATGCTGACTCCCAATACAATGGAGTACTACAAAATAAGCAAAGTAAATAAGAGAGACTTTGAATTCTACGAGGAGGTACAGGGACAATTCATCAATATACTGGAAGGATTAGAACTGTATACAAGAGTCTTCTCAGAGACCAACAAGCAGAGTATCCTGGACTGCATTTTTGATCTAAGAGACATAGGTCGAGGAGGTCTGCTTATGGAGAAGACTTATTCTAAGCCAAGAAAATGGATGAGAGGAAAAGGGAGGATCACCATCTAGTGTGGTTGCTGCTATAACTTTACAAATGACAGACAAGGCAATCTGCTGGGAATCCTGAGACACAACCAAGTAGATCCATTGCCTTCCATGATAAAGTGGATGATCAAAAGGATGGTCATATGGGGTATTTTGTCCGCTATCTGCATTCCAAACAGCTACATCATCAACATTTACGATGACGGTGACTGCATCCCTCCACACATAGACCACCATGATTTTGTGAGGCCTTTCGTTACAGTCTCATTTATAAGTAAGAGCAACATCTTTTTTGGGAAAGTGATTGACATCATCGACCTGGGTGAGTTCAGAGGCTCTGTGGAGATTCCCCTATCAGTTGGCTCAATGCTTGTTCTTAAAGGTAACGATGTAGATGTTGTCAAGCATTGCATCCCAGAAGTACGACGCCGTAGAGTGTCTATGACATTCCAACGGATGGACGATGACAAAATGCTGTATGAGTTTCAGCCGGATCCGGAACTGAAGGAGCTACTATTTTACGAGCTATGAGATTGTTGCGCCTCTAAGAACATGCATGAGAATTCTTCTCCTGTAGCGTGACTTAGAAGGTCAGCTCAATCAGGAGCTCTTCACAGTAAGGATGAATAGTCAAGGCATTCCTTTTCTACTTTTCTACATTACAACAATGTGATATGTGTCAGAGATGCTCAGCCTACGATGTATACTTGCCATGAGAAAATTTTGATGTACTTTAATACAAATGGCATATTATACTTTTTGAGGTGTTAGCCTACACTTGATCTGTAACATCTTTTTGAGACAGATTAATGAAACTCTTTTAGAAATGTGTCTTTTTGTCGATTGCCTTTTGTGCGATGGATGAAAGCCATGAACCAAAAGTTGGTTCAAAATTACAATTAACAAAGAACGAAACAACAAATTTTTAACAATAATAAAATTCAAAACAATTTTCTTTTAAAAATCAACTAACTAAAATTAAAAATTTTGAAAACTAAACATGATAAAAACAACAAGAAAAGAAAATAAATTTTGTGGTGTGGATTCTCTAGATTTTGAGGTCTCTCTCTCTTTGCTTGCGCAACACAATTATCTTTGTCTTCCTTAATTCTCTGCACATCCTCACGTAATTTCACATTCTGCACAAAGCCCTACAATATTCTACATATCTTCCTAAAAAATTTCAAGCTTTCGCATGACACATAGCTTTGTGTTCGACACCATAAACTCTTTGTTAAATTTCAATTCTCATTTTGGAATCAGTGTTTAAATTATGATTCCCATCTTTTGAGGTTGGTACCTACATTCCAGCTCCCTTTCTGAGATTCATTCCTAAATTTCAATTCTCATTTTGGAATTAGTCCTCAATTTCTGATTTACTAATTTTGAGGTCGGTACGACTCTCTTTCTGAGATTGATAGCTAAATTTCAATTCTCCTTTTGGGAATCAATCCTAAATTTCTGATTCATTAATTTTGAGGTCGATACCTACATTTCGACTGTCTTTCTGAGATTGATACTAAATTTCCATTCTCATTTTGGAATCTGTGTCTAAATTCTGATTCCCATCTTTTGAGGTTGGTACCTACATTTCAACTCTTTTTCTGAGATTGATACTAAATTTTAATTCTCATTTTGGAATCAATGTCTAAATTTTGATTCCCATCTTTCGAGGTCGGTACCTACATTCCGACTCTCTTTTTGAGATTGATACCTAAATTTCAATTCTCATTTTGGAATAAGTGCTTAAATTCTTATTCCCATCTTTCGAGGTCTGTACCTACATTCCGACTCTCTTTCTTAGACTGATACCTAAATTTCAATTCTCATTTTGAAATCAGTACCTAAATTCTTATTTCCAACTTTCGAGGTCGGTAACTAAATTCTGACACCCTTTTTGAAATTGATACCTATCTCATTTTGTGATAAATTCCTAAACCCTAATTCCAATCCTTTGAGGTTGGTACAAAAATTCTAACTCTCTTTTCAGAGTTGATACATAAATTTCACTTCCCACCTTGGGAGTAGCACTTACATGTTGATTACCATCCTTTATAAAATCCTGAAATTTTTATAACTAAAAATTCACTCTCCAATCCCCAGCGAGAGTCCCCACTTCTTGACTTTGATCAAATATGCACCTGCTAATTACCTCAACAAAAACAAATAACATACACAATTCAACACTCCTTTCTTCGTCTGTCAACTTTGGAGTTAGTGTTGGTTTTGTTGATCTCGTCGGTCAACGCTAATACGTACGGTGTGCTTGCCCAACACACCACACCAATTAGGGGTCCATTTGTTGTCCTCACTTTTGGTTTGAGGTTTAGTGTTTCAACTTTTGTAGCCTAGGGTCTAGTCATAGGAATCTCCTGTTAAATATTCCTAGAAAACTAGAAAAGGAACGCTCCCCATTAGAAATTCCAAACTCTTCTTTACTCAACTTGAAGCTTCACATATTGGTCCTAACCTCTAGCACTTAGTAGGTGGGATCATTATAAGGAAGCTCAAGGAGAGTCCCCTGTCCCTGGGTGTTGCTCTAGGGATAAGGCACTCACTTGCACTCACATGCACACACTCTCACTCACAACCTTAAGTCTAAAATTTCTTGATTTTGGTCCCTTGATACTTTTGGGAGACTCATGTAGGTGGTCCTCTAAACCCACTGGTCCTATGCTAGGGTTTAGCTAAGAACGGTACATAGAGGACCCAAAATGGGGTTTCCATTAGTCCATGGCTTATTAATGGTGGGTGGCACCCCAAGTCTATCAAAGTGCCCAACCTAGCCTTTTGCCCCTAAACTCCCCTAAATTACCTAGATACCTTTCGGACCCTTAATTTGGCAAAAATTCCCAATTTCACCCAAATTATTGAAATTTGTCCAAAAATCATTTCAAACCGTTGAAAATACCCAAACAACCCAAAATAACATAAAATTGCCAAATTACCCAAAATGCCCCTCCTTAGCCCAAAATTCAAAAAATCCCAAAACCTTCCAAATATTTTCAATTTCATATCTCTCAACTACTACATGACCTAATTTGGCCAATTTGACTATCTTTGACCAAAACCCCCCAAATTGCCCTTAAAGGCCTTCCCAAAATTCATTTCAACTGTCCAACAAGTTGGTCCCAATTTCCCCCAATTTCAATTCTAAACTCAAATTCACCCTTCATATGATCATTCTAAACTAAATCCAAGCTCAATTGACCCATACTTTGAGCTCAATTTTAATCTAAATCAAGAACCCAATTTTGGCTCTATGACTTGGTTCAACCAAATTGAACCTATGTCCTACTCAACTTGCCACAATTTATGTTGTAAACTCTTTATAATCTTCATCTACATCAAACTTGACCTTCAATTGGCCTTGGTGAATCCCTAATGTCACTCAATTTCAACTGAAGTCCAAAAGCCCCAAATTGACCCCAAATTGGCCATATCCCCAAACTTCACCAAATTGATGGCCTTAACCTCAAAATTTCCACTCTTTTCCTTCATAAAAAATCTTCAGAACATCTCCCTTGATCATTTTGACCATTGAATTTGGACATAACCAAAGGCTAGCCCAATCTAGACCAAAGTCTAGCCCAACATGCCCAAATTCACAAAATTTCAAAAATCCTCCAAATTGACCCTCCAATTGAACTCAAAATCACTTGAACCCTTCACCAAAAATCTTCATTACAATCATCCACACAATATTGATCAATCAATCTGGCAAATTAACATGGCTAGCCAAACCCAAACCCAAGCTTTGGTCATTTGAACCCACATTGAACCCATGCACTAAAGATGGCTCACCTACCTCAAAATCACCAAATTAATGACTCCAAAACCATTAGCTAGACCCTAGTGACCAACCTAAACCACATAAAACCACCTAAGCTATGCTATGGACCAAAGGTCCCCTAAATCAAGGGATTTAATGCCATAATTGCTTAAGCTAAAGATATTTTTCCAAAAACTAACGACAAACACGTTTAATTGCTGTGACATATTCCCTTGGCCCGAAAATGGCCAAACCGAGAGACACCCACATGGATTAAACCCAATTTAAACCTAGAGGATACCTCATCCAAATTGAAGCTTAGAGCCTCTCTACCCTCCACCTAGGCAGGACATTTCACCCCCCAATTAGCCATGAAAGCAACCCTCGACAACCATGGAGGAGGCGCTGAAATTTTCTCAGAGAGACCCCTCCAAACTACCCATAGAGCCTCTTTGAGACCTCCTCAGTGTAATCCAATCACCACATTGCGATGAATTCCCTTGCCGGAGCCCAATCTTTGAGCTCAAAACCTTGCCAGAGATAGGACAAAGCTCTCCACACCACTACACTCCACCAAACTAAAATTAAACTCACTCACACCTTCACCACAATTAAAGGAGGAGAAGCCCCATCAAATCCCACTTCCACAGAGACTCTAACATAGTTCTAGACCAACACCCGAAATCAAGCTTGGTCGAATTCATACTTGGTCCTTACACCATAGTAAGAGGCTCATTCCCTAGCTTCCTTAGACCCCAAAGAACGTGTCGAGCACCTCTAATCATGTAGTAGTTTACATAAGCATGCTATACAAAGGCCTAAATATAAGGTGAGGATTTACTTTACATAAGCAAACTACCTCAAAGTCCTATGGTTTTTTGGTTTAATTCTAAGGATGGAAGAATTGTTTAGCTGGGGAAGACAAATTTTGTTGTTGAAGATGGTCGTACTGCCCATCATGCTAACTCCAAGCTCCTCTCCATGTCGAGTTTAAGTTTTCTAGTGTGTTAGGTCAGGATGTCAAATTAGGTGTCCTTATGGTTGTAGTTCCATAAATTTTATGGGGGACATATTAAATTTAATTAGAGCGACACAGGTTAGGATCCTAGGGTTACCTCCTTCCAACACTACTATTTTCTATTAGATTCACTTAGTCCAAATGAATTTACTAAACTCAACTTAATAAGTTCCATACTTTCATTTAGACCATGGGAAGCCTCGCTAGCAACCATAGGTTACCTCCTTCAAGGGATTCCTAAGCATTCGATAGAGAGATCTTAATTTAGTTAAAGTTATTATTTTTGTGATGTTTTTTATTTAATTTTGAGTTATTTAATATTTTGAATGTTGAGGATGTGATTTTTATCTTGGTCGTTTTGGGGCTATCCTAGCAGTTTTGGTTTTGACATGCAAGTTTTGTAAGCATAAAAAGTACAATATGAAAGTACAAGAAAGACGACGCTATAAACTATAAAAAAATATCTGGCAAGTCTTCTCGTTCCACCACCAGAAACTTAAAATGTATGGAAGGGCATTTTATATTTATATAAAAAAGCAAGGTTTTGGTGATCTACTCAACCTTAAGTTATATCTTGGTGGGTCCCTATTTGATTAATTATGGATGATTTTATCAAGCAAAATATTTTAAGTTTAGTAGCCTCCGAGGTATCCAACAGATTTAGAGAAAGAAGCTGGTCCAAACTTCTTTCTCATTGCCTGGTGAAAAGTCTCGAGCTCTTTTAAACTCCTTATGTTGCTTAATAACGCATCATGTTAATACCATTAATGCTCAATGAACAATGATGTTTCAATCTTCCCTAAGAGTATGGTAATTATCACTTGTAACTTAATTTGAGAAATATGTTGGTGAAGACCCTTAAAGGGGCAAGTTAATGTTATTAAAGCACTTAGCCTACCTTTTGATTTGGGCATGTAGTGTTTTAGAGGTGTTCAATTTTCAATTATGTTTACTTTTCTAATCCTCATTTAAACAAAATTTGATTTAGCCTAGGTCACTATTAAGCCATTTAGACTATTGTAAATGTCTTAGTTATATATCTTAAAAAAGATTGAATTTCAAGTCTTGAACATTCATTTTTGAAAGTCATTTGAACATCAAATAGGGGTATTAAATTAGTGATTATTGACACCCAAAATCATACCCCTAAGTCTAGGATCATTTAATTGACTAGACTTCCAAATTTTAATAATTTAAGGAAATTGCAAATTTATCCATTTAATTAAGAAAAGTGAGGTTGGTTTCTATCATTTAATATATTTATTAGGATTAAAGATTACCCATTTCCCTTTTTGACTTAAGCCTAAATGTTAATTAAGCCCAAATTTCTAAAATTACATTTCTGCCCTTAAGGCTCTATCACTTCATAATTCAACAAATTTAATTCAAGTGACTTTGTAATTTTTATCCCACCCAACTCATGGCTCAATTAAGACATCATAGGAGAAAATGTGATATTTCAAAACTGAATTTAATTTTTATAATTATTTACATGCAAGAAATAACACTTTTCAAAGAAAATTCCCTAACTTGACCAAGGTAAAGTCTAATCCCTTAAAATTTTTACTGGAGGTAGAATTAGACCAGATAATCATTTAGGCCAAATTTCATGTGTTTTTGAATTTTATTTGAGTTATTATAATTAATATAGTTTATGGAGTGCTTATTAATTATAAATATTTTAAATGTAAAACACTAAGTTTTGTATTTTTATTAAACATCCCTACGGTCAGGGAACCCATAGAAAGAAATTTCACATTTTCTTTTGATTTTTCTCTAAATTATTAGAATTATTTTAGTGAAAGTCTATTTTTAGCCTTTAAAAATTATTTTAAGATTCAAAATTCAATATCTTCACTTAAAAAATCAGGAGAAATATTCTAATTTTTTCTAAATGCTTAGGAAAAAGTTTAGAACACTTTCATTAATTTTATTATTTTTGTGATTTTTATCATTTTTTAATTATTTAAATATTGAAAATGGGTTTAAAAATGAAAATTTTATTTTATTTACAGTTTTATTCTTAGAAAATTCCTCTCATCACAGAGAACTCCAAAAACTAATTTTTATAATTCTATTTACAATTTTAGCGTTAAAAGTGACATTTAACTTGAAAAATCAATTTGAGTTAGTAAATGAGGTCCAAATGTTTTGAAATTTTTATGGAGAGTTCTCTGAACTTTAAATCATAGTGGAGATTAAGATTTAAGTCATTTAAATGTTTGTGTTTACCAAAATTAACTTTCTTTGTGTTTTAGGGTTTGTAAAAATTAAGTGTATTTTTAATGACTTAACCCATGATTTTTTTTTCCAAATGGTTTTTTAGTCATGGCAGGCCTTCCAAAATTTTCTTAGAATTTTCTAAGCAACATGTTAATTATAATGATTAATTCATGCAAATAATAGACATAAACTTGAAAAATATGGATCTATATCTAGAGATCCCCTCTGACTTTGGAAAAGTCAGAGAATGTTCCCTAAGACAGAGGCAACAACATGCGAGAAATTCAAGTCATGGTGAAATGTCAACATGCATGGAGAATTAAAAGACTCAAAATATTACTAAATTAATTAAAAATAAAATATGCGTTAAATGAACTTCAAACCATTTTTACATTGTTCTCCTCTGTTCACTGAGCACTAGGGTATTTCTCTTTTATTTTTGTGATTTTTGTACACCAAAATATGGATTTTTAAAGTTAGAGCTATTTAAATAAATTAGAAAACCTTATTTTTCTATTTCAACGCACAGTGCCTCCTCATCCTAAGCAGCTCCAAACGCTACATGAGGCGCAGTCTGGTTGGACGCTGCCATCTATGTAGCAGCTGACTCTGCCCGCTCCATATGAACCGAAGCGCTGTCCGACTTCATTTTGTCCATCCATCCGATACACGCTAAATCAGACGGCTCTCCGTCATCATCCCCAATAGAGTGATCACGTAGTCGTTCAACTACAAACCTTAAGATCTCAGCCTAGACTCAACCAAATCACTTTGGGTCCGATCATATTGACTCATGTAAGTGTGACAAACACATCCATATGGTAAACATGCCATTAAATTAATTGTAATTAAATGGAGAATCAAAATAGGCTCAAGAAGAGGATAATTTTAAAACCTTTGCTCTTAGAAGGGAATCTTTGATCAAAGATCTTTGGAATGTTTGTGAAGGTCTTAGGAGGCTAGAGATTGAGCCTCTTATCATTGTGTAAGGTCGAGGTATGAATTCGACCAAGCTCAATTTCAGGTGTTGATCTAGAGCTATGCTAGGGGCTCTATTGAAGGGGGATTTGATGGGGCTTCTTCCTCTTTCACTGTGGTGAGGGAGTGGGTGAATTTAATTTGAGTTTGGTGGAGTGTAGGGGTGTGGAGAGCTCTGTCCTATCTTTGGCAAGGTTTTGAGCTCAAAATTTTGGCTCCGGCAAGGAGATTCAGAGCAATGTGGTGGTTGGATTGCACTGAGGAGATCTCAAAGAGCCTCTAGGAGCAATTTGGAAAGGTCTCTCTGAGAAAATTTATGCACACCTCCATGGCCATGGAGGTGAGCTTTTTATAAAAATGGATTTAGGCTAGTTGCCATGGAAAATTGGGGGTGCGAAAAATGATGCTTAGGTGGAGGGCAGAGAGGCTCTAACATTTAATTTGGATGAGGTGGCTCACAATTTTGGTGTTTTTTGGCCATTAGGCCAGCTGACCAGGCCAGAGGAGGTGGCCAGGAGGTCCGGTGAGTCAACGTAATATGTCTCAGTAATTAAATGTGTTGGTGCTTTGTTTTGGCAAAAATATCTAAGACTTAAGCAAATATGGCATTAAATCCCTTGATTTAGGGGACCTTTGCTCCATGGCTCACTTAGGTTGGATTAGGTGGGTTTGGGTCAGTCTTAGGGGTCCTAGGTTTAACTGAGGTGGAGCCAATTTGACCACATTTAATCCAAGTTGGTCACATTAGGTCATGGGTCCAATGTGGGTTCAAATGACCAAAGCTTGGGTTTAGGATTTGGGCTATTCATGTCAATTAGATCAATTTATTGATTTATTTGATGTAGATGATTGTAATGAGTATTTTTGGTGAAGGGTTGAAGTGATTTTGAGTTCAATTGGGGGCTCAATTTGAGGGATTTTGGAATTTTGGTCAATTTGGGGATGTTGGGCTAGACTTGGGTCTAGAATGGGCTATCCTTGAGCTAAGTTCATATTTAATGATCCAAATTATCAAGAGGGATGTTGTGAAGATTTTTCATGAAGGGATGGAGTTGATATTTTGGGGTTAAGGCCATCAATTCAGTGAAATTTAGGGATATGATAAATTTAGGGAAAATTTGGGACTTTTTGGACTTAGGTCAAAATTAAGTGAAATTGAGGCTTCACCAAGGCCAATTAAAGGTTAATTTTAATGTTTAGGAATGTTATGAAGATTTTTCAATACAAATTGTGGTCAATTGAGTAGGCTATAGGTTTAATTGAGTGAGATTAGGTCAAGGGGCAAAAATTGGGGGTTCGGTTTAGATCAAAATTGGGCTCAAAGAATGGGAAAATTGATCTTTAATTTGGTTTATATTGGTCATGTGGAAGGTTAACTTGAGTTTAGGATTGAAATTGGGGTAAATTTGGACCAAATTGATGGACATTTGAGGTGAATTTGGGGAAAATTGTGTCTTTAGAGGCAATTTGGTGGTTTTTGTCAAAGGTGGTCAAATTAGCCAAATTGGGTCACGTGGTGTTGAGAAAAATGAAATTGAGAATATTTGGAAGATTTTGGAAATTTTTGAGATATTTTAAAATTTTTGGACTTTTGGGCTAAGGAGGGGCATTTTGGAAATTTGGCATTTTTGGTAATTTTAGGTAATTTGGGTGTTTTCAAAAGGTTTGAAATGATTTTTGAACAAATTTGGGTATTTTGGGTGAATTTGGGAATTTTGGCCAAATTTAGGGTTTCAGGGGTACTTAGGTAATTTTGGGGAGTTTAGGGGCAAAAGGCTAAGTTGAGTATTTTGGGTAGCATTGGGATGCTAACAACCATAAATGAGTCATGGACCCCATTTGGGTCCTCTATGTACTGGTCTTAGCTAAACCCTAGCTTAGCGCCAGTGGGTTTAGGGGACCATCTACATAAGTCTCTCAAAGAATCTAGAGAGCGAAGTCAAGAGGTTTAGGTTTAGGGTTGTGAGTGATTGTTAGTGAGAGTTAGTGCAAGTGAGTTTCTTAGCTCTAGACCCACACCCAAAGTCAACCTTAAGGGAAAATAGTCCAATTGTAACTTATCTTGAGCTTCCCCATAATGACCCCACCTTCTAAGTGCTAGAGGTTAGGACCAATAGGTGGAATTTCAAGTTGAGTAAAGAAGAGTTTGAAATTCCTAATGGTGGGGGTTCCATTTCTAGTTTTCAAAGAAAAGTCAACATGAATGTCCTATGGCTAGACCCTAGGACACAAAAGAGGAAAAGCTAAACCTCAACCAAAAGTGATGTCAACATTCATCCAAGTAAGAATCCATATTGTTAAATGATGTATAATCACAAAAACCTAGATTCCTCTACTGATATAATGCATTGCTTCAAACATGGGTTAATTCTACCATTTCCTCTCGAAAGATACATGATTCCTCTTAGCCCACGACAGATTTGCATAGAATTCACAGATTGTACACAAAATCGCATCGGTAGAAAAATAACAAAATATTTCCCTTTGTCGATCAGCAATTAGCTGCTCCACAACTCTACTAGGATTTTCAAATGCTCGATCTTGTATACACTTTTTATTGTAATGGTTTGAGTTGAAGGGGCACTACGCTTTAATATTAATAATTTTTTTTCATCAAGATCCAATTTCCTCTTCCCCTTAGTCAACAATGGAGCCATTCAAAATTTTCTAACAAAACTTTTAAAATAATTCCAAATCAATTCAAGATCACATTATATTAAACTACAAAGACGAATTTTAGCAAGTAATAACTTCTACTTGAGAGATATTCTCAAAACTTCTCTAAAAACTCCAAATTTTCGATCTCCCCAATGTAGGAGATTTCCATGGTGAAAATAAAAAAATCTTAGTTTAAAGGAAAGCTCTTACCTAAGAAAGATGAAATCCAAAGTTTACAAGCCTTAAAAATGCCCCAATTCCTAATGCAAGCAAACCCTAGCTGGGGTTTTCGGCCTTAGCTAGAGGTAGAAGATGATAGAAGGGGTGAAAATGGCGAGTCTTTAAGTGAAATCTGGGCATTTCGGGTTTTAGGCACCATCGGTGCTCTACTTAAGTGGCGGGCAAAAACTCTTCGTAAATGGGCTCCATCGGTGCCAGTTCAACTTTCAAGGTCCCGAATAAAAACTTTTCTTTAATTATCATGGTTTCAATTTCACACCAACATCTAATTAGCCTTTTCAAGCATCAAACATCATAAAAAAGTGATCAACTAACATGAATTTTTCACAAACAACACAAAACATCACTTTAATATATATATATATAATCCAAATTACAAATATACACATTTGAGCACTCAAATACATGAAATATTGTAGCGCTAAAAACCAAACATAAACACAAATTCCAAGCTTAGTAACTTCGAAATCGTATACTACTGAGATCAAAATACTTAACGCACCTAGTATATTAAAGTTCAAATAATAAATACTAGATATAAAGTTGAGTAACTACTCCTCATCATGGATTGATGGTACATGAACAAATTGTAAAAGGGACGATACGAGAATTCATCAGTCGAATCTTCAGAAATGAAAGCCTTTCTCTTCATCAAAAGTATCAAACCCTCTTCAATACGCCTAGCGTGATCAAATTTTTCCATCATCCGCCAATCCAGATGATCAAATAAATCTAAGATATTATTTATTGCATTCATAAGATTCTGTACCTCTTTCTCCAAAGACTTAATCTTCTTCAGAATCAAATGTGAACTTTCATGAAAGTAGGGTAGAAGAGGTTGTGATCTCTGGGATGGCTGGTCTGCAATTATGCTCATATCATTTTCATCTCCAATTTCTTGGTAGTCAAACAAGTTAGTTGGTTCCAGGGGCTTCCAAGGAAGAAGCACTTTTTCCCAGCTTTCATATGGCAGTTGTGATTGGTTGTAGAGAAGAAAAATGGTAGAAGGAAGTCCAAGCCCATATTTAGATCCATGTACAATCAATCTCAAGACAAATTTCACAATTATAATACCAATATCAATAGGCCTTCCCATTTGAATATAATAATTCAAAATTGTACTTTCCTTAGTCACTTTGCTAATTTTCATAGTTGGGAGTAACTTTACAGATATGATGAAATGTCATTGCTTCGACATATGATTTAAAAATGTAGCAGAGAAACTTACATACCCATTGTCACTTATCTCACAATCTACACTTTCATCAGTTAGAAATCGATAAATCTCAATCATGTTGTCTCTTATAGGGGAAAAATTTGTGTATTGGCAGATTGACACATTTTCTATCACGAACAAGTCATTAATCCTTGAAGAAGTAAATGTTACAAACCTCCCTCTCAGATAGATGAATCCTTGGTTGATGCCATGAAGATTAGCGTAAAACTCTTTCACCATAGGAACGACTGCAGTGGTAGTAGTGTAGCATAAAACTTCTCAACTCCTCTACACAATAATATCCTCTACTCAATTACTTGGAGCATTTAAACCATGATTTTTAAAGCCTCTCTCTTTGATTAGCCTCCTTTTCACCAAAACTTTGTTGAAAAGTCGTTGCGCCTCGAAACTAAAAAACTTTCTCTTATTGAAAACTTTGAATCTTGAAGTTTCTAAGAAGTTTGAAGCCATGGGGTGCAAATTTGGGATCTATCCTTTCATTTTTCTGGAGTTCAAGGGTTTAAAAATTGATTTTAGGTAGTTATAAGGGTGAAAATCTCGCCTAAATTCGCCAAAAATAGCAAATTAAAACCAAATTATCATTTCCTGGTCATCAGCGTCGTTGACGATGAATAGAGCGTCGTTGGTGCTTTATCCCCAAAAATTAGCCAGTCCTTATGCAAGTGAGTGTGGTCAGCACCAAAGCACTGAAATGCTCCAAACTTCGTTTTGGGCAAAAATGTTCAAAATTTTCGACACGATCCATTAATTATCATTATTGATATCTATGAGTGAGCAGGACTCAAATATATAATTAAATAATAGTAATAACAACTCAAACAAACTAAATCGAAAAAATAACTATGGGTTGCCTCCGACAAACAGTTTGGTTTAACGTGGTCAGCCCGACAAGCTTAGTTTTAATGAGGTCGACTCAACATTAAAACTTCTCTAACTTGGTCGAGATCCCTCAAAATATTATTTTCAAGATTTAGGATCTTCAATATCAACAACACCAAATTGATAAACTTTTATAACAATTAAAAGTCCTATCCAGAAAATAATCTCAGTCTCGTATTATATAAAAAAATTTATGTCTAGGTTCAAATTTCTTTTTTATAATCTTATGGTCATGTCATATCTTCATATTATCTATATAAATTCTACCATTATCATAAGATTCATTTCTAATTTCTTCCAATTCATTCAGTTTCATTAACTTTTTCTCACCAACATCCTTTAAATTGAAATTTATTTCATTTATTGCCCAATATGCTTTATGCTCCAATTCTACTCGTAAGTGGCAAGTCTTTCCAAAAATTAGTCAATAAGTATGTATTCATACATGAGTTTTATAAGAAGTCTTGTATGCCTATAATGCAGTACCTAATCTAACATAACAATATAATTCATAGTGATTTATAATTTTCTATAAAACTCATTTTATTTCATGATTAAATACCTCAGCTAAACCAATAGTTTGGGGATGATAAACGAGAGAGATTCTTTTCATAATATTTTATTTTTCAACACAACTCTGAATTAGATTATTCCTAAAATGAGGTCCACCATCAATAAAGATTACTCTTGACATTCCATATCTTATGAAAATACTTTTCATTAAAAATTTTGAAGCACTCTAAGCATTACATTTGGGTAAAGTTATTGCTTCTATCCATTTTGATACATAGTCTACACCAATAAATATATATAAATTTTGAAATGAAGGAATAAATGTTCCCATAAAATGTAATCCCCAAACATCAAAGATCTCAACTTCTAATGTAAAATTTAGAGGCATTTCATTTCTTCTAGAAATACTACCTACTCTCTGACATCGATCAGATGTTTATATATTCACAAACATCCCTAAAACAAGTATACCAATAGAACACAAATTTTGAAATCTTATGTGCATTTTTATCACTTCCAAAATGTCCTCTAAATTTTGAATCATGACATTTTTAAATAATTTGTTCAATTTCCTCATAAGGCAAACATCTTCTAATAATACGATCCTTACATTGTTTGTATAAGTGTGGGTCATTACAAAAGTAAAATTTGGAATCATATATAAATTTCTACTTTTTTTTCTTTGTTAATTCTGGTGGTAAAATATTACTCACAATATAGTTCACAATATCAGCATACTACGGTAAATTCCTTTCCTTAAAATTATAAAGTTGTTCTTCAGGGAAAGTTACTATTATTTCCTTTTCAAAATCAAATAATTCATATGGCTCCAGTCTAGATAAATGATCAGCTATTTGATTATTAGTTCCTTTTCTTTCTACAATCACAAATTCAAATTCTTGCATTAAAAGTATTCATCTGATTAATCTTGGTTTGGCATCCTTCTTTGGCATTAAGTCCTTGATAGCTAAATTGTCTGCATGCACTATGCATTTAGTCTCAGTTATATATGACCTAAGTTTTTCAAAAGCATATACAAAAGCTAATAACTATTTTCTAGCAGTAGGATAATTAATTTGAGCATCACAAAAAGTTTTACTAGCATAATATAAAACTTTAAACTGTTTATCATACCTTCGCCCTAAAACAACTCTAATCTCATAATCACTTGCATCACACATTAGTTCAAACAGTTTCTCCTAATTAGGTGAAACTATTATTTGATTAGTGATTATTTTTTCTTTCAATAATTGAAAGGCTTTTAAACATTCTTCATTAAAATCAAATTTCTTACCTTTTTTAAATGTTGGCACAGAGGCTTAGTGATTTATGAAATATCTTTAATATATTGCTTGTAAAAATCAGCATGTCCTAGAAAACTTCTAACCCCTCTCACTGCAGTAGGAGTTGATAATTTTTTTGATAATTTGAATTATTGCAAGGTCTACTTCCATGTATGTTCAGAAATTATATGCCCAAGTACAATTACTCCTGCAAACATAAATTAACATTTTTCCCAATTTATAACTAGATTTGTTCTTGTGCATAACTCTAAAACTCTTTCAAAGTTTTTTAAACAAGCGTCAAATGAAGTTCTAAAAATAGAAAAATCATCCATAAAAACTTCTATTCCACTATCAATCAAATTGCTAAAAATTAACATCATACATCTTTGAAACGTTACAGGTGCATTATATGATCTAAATGGCATTCTTTGAAAAGTGAAAATTTTATATGGGCTAGTAAATGTGGTCCTTTCTTGATCCTTAAGAGCAATAGGGATTTGATGATAACCAGTATATCCATCCAAAAAGCAATAATATTTTTTCCTAGTTAATCTATCCACATTTGATCTTGTAAAGGTCATGGAAAGTGATCTTTCCTACTGGTGACATTTAATTTTCTATAATTGATACAAATTCACCAACTAGTGGCTTATCTTGTTGGTATTAATTCATTTCTTTCATTCACGTCAATGGTCACTCCTCCTTCCTTAGGAACATAAAGAATTAAACTTACCCAAGCATTATCTGAAATTAGATTTATAATTCTAGCATCTAACCATTTTAAAATTTCCTTCTTTACTACTTCCTTCATCATTGGATTTAATCTCCTTTGCTGACCAGCTCTAGGTTTATTTTATTCATCTAATAAAATTCTATGCACACTAATTGAAGGACTGATTCCTTTAATATCAACTAAAGTCTAACCAAAAGCTTTTTTTGGATCTTTTTAATGTATTCACTAATTTTTGTACTTGTAAATCATTAAAATCTAAGGATACAATAACTGGTAATGTTGATAATTCTCCTAAAAACACTTACTTTAAATAGTTAGGAATAATTTTTATTTCAGGTTCAGGAGGTTTTCTAATAGATGGAATTAGACTTTTATCAACATTTTATGTAGTATCCAATATCTCAAATGTTTCTTAAACATAATCAAGTTCTTCATTATCTATCTCATCTTGATCATCTTCCATTTCATGATCATCCCTACATTAAAAATTTTCATTCTCTATTTTCTTTTCAAAATTTTCCTTAAAATGATCATCTCGCAAATAATCAAAAATTTCCATTCAAAAGCATGCATCATCTTTTTCTATTAAGGGATATTTCATTGATTTTAAAATAATATATGTTACCTCTTGATTATTAAGTCTCATAGTTAATTCTCCTTTTTGAACTTCTATCATAGCTATTTGAGGCGCAAGGAATGGTCTTCCCAAAATAATAGTATTTTGTTTATCTTCCTCCATATCTAACACCATGAAGTCCAAAGGAAAGATAAATTTATCAACCTTTACTAAGACATCTTCTACAACTCCTTTAATATAAGTAATAGAACGATCAACTAATTGAAGAGTTACAAAAGTGATGGAAATTTCTTCTATTCCCAACTTTTTGAAAGTAGATAAAGGCATGAGGTTAATACTGGATCCCAAATCTTCTAAGGCTCTTTCAAAAAAATTTTAACCTATCGCACAAGGAAGAGTGACACAGCCAGGATCCTTAAGTTCTCAAGAAGCTTTTTCTAAATAATTGCGCTACACTCTTTGTTAAGTGCAACAGTCTCATGATCTGTAAACTTCCTTTTCTTGTTAAGAATATCTTTCATAAACTTCACAAAATTTGACATTTGTTCTAAGTCTTCAAAGAAGGGAATATTTTTTGTTAAGTTTTTGAGCACTTCTAAATATTTTGAAAATCGTTTACCTCTATTGTTTTCTTTCAAGTTTTGAGGAAACGAAGGTGGCAGTCTTCCTACAGTAATTTTCATCGGTTTAAGCGGATATTCTAAATCTGGATATTATTATCATTTCCTTTTTCAATTTCCACCTTCTCTTTTTCAACTTCAGTTTCTTTTTGCACTCTTGTTTACAATTTGTTTCTGCTTCTTAATTGAATAACCTTAATTTATTTTTTACCTTGATCTTTTGGATTGATTTTAACATTGTTGGGGAAAGTTCCTGGAGGTTTGATACTAATTGCAGTAACAATATGCCCTAATTCAATTTTCATATTTTTAATTGTAGCTTCTTGACTTTGTAATTGATTTCCTTGACTTTGTAATTTATTCCCTTGACTTTGTAATTGATTCCCCATGTTTAAAAATAAATTCTTCTATAGGCAATTTCTTCTCTTTAAATTATGGGTTACTATTAAAACATGGTGGATAAGAAGGTTTATAGTTATTGTTTCACTGGTTGTTCAAAATTCCCAATGTGTTCACAGAATTTTTCCCCCACTACGGATTAGTAGTAACAATGTTATTATTATTCCAATTTAGGTTTGGACGGCTTTTCCAACTGAGATTATAATAATTCAAGTATTGATTTTTGGGTGTGTTATTTATAACATTCAAGTTTTCATATGAAGATTGAGAATCTATTATTTTTCCTAATGAATTTTCCTCTAACACCTGAGGCATTTAAGAATAGTTCATTCTGCATTGATCTATTTTCTTTGAAATAGAAATAATTTAAGAAAATATCATGGTTATTACATCAGAAGCATGAATACTAGTTACTCATTTAAGATTCACCCGTTCAGAGGCCATTTGAAATTATTTGTAGCCATCTCCTCTATTAAAGAATATGCTTCGTCAAAACGTTTTGACATTAATGATCCACTAGCAGGGGCATCAATAATCAATCTACGAGATACTACTAATTCATTAGAAAATGTTTGAATTACTAACCAATCAAGTAAAGAGTGATGTGGTCATTTCATAATGAGATCTTTAAATCTTTCTGAAGCTTCATATATTGATTCCACTTCAAACTAACAAAAAGATGTAATATCAATTCTAGGCTAAGAAGTTTTTTATGGAGATAAATAATGTGACAAAAAATTTGTGACAATTCTCCCCAAGTTCTTATATATCAAGGTGCTAAAAAATTTAACCACATCTTAGCTTTCTCCCTTCGTGAAAAAGGAAAAAGTATAAGTCTAACGACATCATTCGACACTCCATCGTATTTAAATGTAGCATACACTATTCTAGCAATCTAGAAAGATGTAAATTAGGATCTTCAGTTTCCCATCAAATTGATTATTTTATATCATTTGGATAATAGCACGTTTAAGTTCAAATGAATTAGCAACTACATCAGGACTTTGAATAGTTAAGTGAATTTCATCTTATATATGGTTAGCATAATTTCTTAATGGTCTAAGTTGATGTTCATTTTCATTTCTTTCATTATTTAAATTGTTTGCCATTTAGTTTGAATTTTTAAATTCTTTTTGTTTCTTTTAATTTTTTTTCTAAAAGTACGTTCTAACTTTGAATCATAAAGCATTAAAGCTTCAGATCCAATACTACGCATACAAAATCATACTAAACACTCTTAAAGTAAGTAAGCACACACAATTTTAAATTAAGAAATAAATGTTTTCAAATACTACTAGTTTTATTGTTGCTGTATTTAAAGTTTCCCCTGCAATGACGCCAAAAACTTGCTTGTGACATTCCTTATATGCTCGATTTTATCTAGTTGACACCACTACTTGAAAAATTTAATCTTCGACAATGGTAGTAGAAGTTGTTGCATACATTTTATTTTTATTAATATTATATCTTTTATTTGGTCACAATTATATAAACACAATTATACGTATCACTCAAAAAATACAAGGCTCTAGTGGAGTCCTGATTATTTATCCCACAGGGAAAGTTCCAAAACTTTAAGACGTAAAGCATAGTATAGAGATCCAATATCTGATTCATAATGCCCGTACTGTAAATATTAAAGTTTAGAAAGTGTAAATATGGTTAAACATTTAAGTTTACTAAAGTTACTTTCTAAGCTTCTAAATAAAGTTATCTAACAAAGAACTATGTTTGGTATTGAATGCTTCAAATATGGAAATGGCGTCCACCCCCTTACAATAATACTATGGTGAGTGAAAGATAAAGATTAGTGAAGACCTTGTATTGTGCCAAATAGTAGCATACCTAATATTTACCCTCTTCCGAGTGCTATAAAGAACATTGGCTGATCCTAGGTTTAGTCTCTAAATCCACGGTAAGGCTGGGAGGATACTAGCTCTCACTCCAGGGCTCCAACTTCCCTACACCTGACAGCTAACTCTCACTTTAGTTTCCAACCACTTGGACCAAATTGGGGATTTTAGTCTGTTACTTTAAAATCTCCAATTCTACACCAAATAAAATATATTTCTTTATTTATTTGCATTCAACCCCCATGAACTTCACCATCCATGGAATTTGAATGTGATCTTCACTTTTGTTGTAGAATACATAGTCCTTCCAGATTGTAAGTTTCACATCAAGTTTTGAAAATTCAATTGGCTGGATCGAAAAGAAAATAAAGTACAAAGTGTATAGTCATCACATCATTTTAGCATTTATTCGGCACATCTAGTCTAAATCATCACTTCACCACATCTCATTAGTAGAAGAAAGATGAAGAAACCAAGTCAAAATTCATGAGGAAGATACTAGAAAACAAGGATTTTATAAATAAAAGCAACGTCACAAAAATCATAATAATGCGATAGAACTTATGTCAATTTCTTGCCTAAGAAAATCACTTGAAGCTCCTTTGAGTTCTCTTCTCTTTCACAACAACACACAATTCCCTCTTTAGATAAGTAAGGAACAAGCAATCTCTCACTCTGCTTCTCCTCCTACACTCTTTAGAGAGGAATCCTTCACAAGATTTTCACAAACCTTAGACTCTCACAACACTCTCCAAACAAGACAAAACACTCCCCATAATACTCACACCATCGAACCAGAGCACCAAAAATACTTTAAATTCGTTTAGAACAAATTTCTAAGGAGAATCCTCAAGCAACCTCCAAAATTTGTCCAAATACATTGAATTAAAGCTCAAATCAACATCAGGAACTGTCAGCGCTAGATAGGGTGTCGTCGCTCCTCTATTTCTTCAAATGTTCTAAACTCCTTGAAATTGGGCACTGTTGGCGTTGGATAGGGTGTCGTCGGTGCCAGTAGGCAAATTTGTCTAACTTGCCTCTTTTTGCACGAAATTCTTTCCTTTTTTGCTTTCTTTTGCTCCAAATGTCTTAAATCATCACACCTGCAACAAAACATGAAAAATATCTTTCTTTAAAGTTCAATATCAACAAAAAAGAGTAAAAATACATTTGAAAAATCCAACATATTTTTTTGTGTGTCAAAGGCAATTTGGGGCTTTTGCTAAAAATTTGTTAAGTTGATCAAATGGAGGTCCATGAAGTTGTTCAAATTTATTTTGGAGACATGGGAGTGATTTTAGAGTTTTTGGGACAGTTTGAGTCACCGAGCGTATTTTGGTAATTTTAGAAATTTTGGAATGTTTTGGGCAATTTTGGTAGTTTGAAATGGTTTGACATGATTTTTGAACAAATTTGGATATTTTGGGCAATTTTGGGAATTTTGAAGTTTTAAGGGCATTTTGGTAAATTAAGTAGATTTGGGGCAAAAGGAAAAGTTGGAGAAATTGGTGAAATTGGGGTGTGAATCACCCTACTTGAGCCATGGACTAATGGAATCCTCTAGTTTAAGGTCCTCAAGGTATTGGTCTTAACTAAACCTTACCCTAAGAACCATTAATACACCAAAATTATATAGTGTTTTTATACACATTTTTGTACCTATTTTTTGAGATATTGCGCTTTAATGAAAGGTATTTGTGTATTTTTTTTGTAGGTACAATCAAATGGATGAAAATGCTAAAAGGAGTGAAAAAGGTTCAAATTTGGAGTAAAAATGAAGACATGCACAAAAATGAACTTGGGCGCTTAAGCACCCATGATTGATGCCTACGCGCCGGATGATCCACGCCAAAGCGCTAAGTACCTTGTTCTTAAACGCCAAAGTTTGTTACTTGAAGAAATATTTATTTGGAACGTAATTTTGAAGTGATGTTTGAAGCAAACCTTGATAAAAACGTGGGAAATAGCCCATGGACACAGAAATTCACTCAATTGGCTTGTGAGGAGAAAACTCTTAAATATTCATTGAATGGAGACACCTTTTTGAAGTGACACTAAGGAACCTATCAGATTTTTATTAGAGAAGACTTGGATCATCAAAGTCAACAGCTGAGAGGGGGTCAACAACCATTCACCAAAGTTTACCACTGCCGCTGCCGCCGGCCACCTTTATTCTATTTAATTTTATTTTGAGTATTAGTTTGTATTGTGAGAGAAGAAAGAGAATTTAAAAGAACTTCAAGATATTTGGTGGATAGTATTTGAGATAAGTGTTTGTCTTTGTGACTATACATTGTTGTGTTCCTTTCATGAATTCTAAGTAGTTTTCTTTATCTTTTTCCTTAAAATGATAAGTGATTAAATTTTTAAAAGAAGTTGTGTGAAGTATTAGTCTTCAATGTTGGAAGAAGTTGTGATGATTCAAGAGCTTGCACTTCATTTACTTCTTGATTTAATCAATTGAGATGTTAAAACTTGTTGTGAGAAAATGTAAGATCTAAGATGGTATTGTCTCAGTCAACAAATGGTTAGAATCACATATTGATTTCAAGAATGAGAATGTAGTTCATGGGGATGAGTGCAAATAAATAGGGAAATATATTATCAACGGTGTAGAATTAGAGGACTTTAGAGTGACAAGCTAAATCACCTAATTTGATTGATAATTTTAGGTTTTGTTACAAGCTGTAAGCCCTCAGGTGGTGGGGGAAGAGGGAACTCTAGAGTGAGAGCTAGTATCTTCCCTGCCTAGCCGGTCTTCAAGACTATTAAAACTATAGATTAGCCAATATTCTTTATAACATCTCTAGTAAGGGTAATGAACGTTATAGTCACTGCACATATTACTGTTTCACCAGATTGGGAAAAACTTTTTGAATTAATGTTTGATGCTAGTGATTATGCTATTGGAGTTATTTTAGGACAGAAGCATGATAAGATTTTCAAAGTTATCTACTATGCTAGTAGAACTCTTAATGAAGCTCAAATTAATTATACCAAAACTAAGATAGAGTTATTAGCAGTAGAATATGCTTTCGATAAATTTAGATCATAATTAATTGGAGCTAAATGTATAGTTCATACAGATCATTTTGCTATTAAATATTTAATGAAAAAGAAGGATGCAAAACCAAAATTGATAAGATGGATTCTTCTTTTGCAAGAATTTGATAGTGAAATAATAGATAGGAAAGGCACTGGGAATAAAATTGTTGATCATTTGTCCATGCTTGAATCAGAAAAACCACTGTATTTTGAAAAATAAATTACATAACATTTTCTAGATGAAAATTTGTTCAATATTAGTGAGTGGTGTGTTTCATGGTATGTTGACATTGTGAACTTCATTAATAGTGATATCATACCCTATGGAATGACATACCAACATAAGAGGAAATTTATATCTGAAGCAAAGAATTATTTTTAGGATGATCCATTTTTATATAAATATAGAATAGATCTTATTCTTTGAAGATGTGTGCGTTTAGAAGAAATTTATGAAATTATCCAAAAATGTCATAATTCTTGTTTTAGGGGACATTTTGTTATTGATAAAACATCATACAAAACTTTACAATCTGGATTTTATTGACCTACAATCTTTAGAGTTGTTAATGCTTATATCAAAACTTGTGATCGATGTCAATGAGTAGGCAATATTTTTAAGAGTAATGAGATGCCTCTCAATTATGTTTTAGAAGTTGAGATATTTAATGTTTGGGGATTAGATTTTATGGGACCATTTATACCATCTTTCAGAAATTTATATATATTGTAGAAGTAGATTATGTATCCAAATGGATAGAAGTTATTGTTTTACCTTGAAGTGATGCTCAAAGTGTTGCAGAGTTTTTAAGAATGAATATATTTTGTAGATTTGGGATGCCGCAAGTAATAATAACTAACGGGGGAAGTCATTTCAAAAATGTAATAATGGAGAATTTTTAAGGAAATATATTATTAACCATGGAATTGTTAATGTTTATCATCCTCAAACAAGTGGTTTGGCTAAATTATCCAATCATGAAATTAAAATAATATTGGAAAAATCTATAAATCCAACTAAAATGGATTGGTCAGCTAAAATTGACTATGTTTTCTGGGCTTATAGGACTGGATACATAACTCTTATTAGAATGTTCCCATACAGGCTAATATTTGGGAAAGCATGTAATTTATTAGTTGAACTTGAGCATAAAGTACGGCGATTAAGAAATTTAATTACAATTTCAAAGATGCTTGTGAAAAAATATTATTGCAATTAAATGAGCTTGAAGAGATAAGGAATGAATCTTATGAGAGTGCTCAGATTTATAAAGAAAAGATGAATATGTGGCATGATCAGAGGATTCTTACTAAAAACTTTTAGTAAGGGCAATAAGTTTTGCTTTACAATAAAAAGTTAAGTTTATTTCCAGGCAAACTTAAGTTTAGATGGATGGGCCCATTTGTTGTGATGAAAGTTTATCCCTATGGAGCTGTGGATATTAAAGATCCTAAAACTTATAAAATATTTAAAGTGAATGGTCACAGGATGAAATCCTACTTTTTAGTAGACCAACTTAAATTAAATAATTTTCTAATGGTGGGACAACTAGATTAAGCACTGGTTATGTCGGGGTGATGACGTTAAACAAAGCGCTCTGTAGGAGGCACCCCTTAGTTATCTGTGTGCTTGTTATTTATTGTTATATTGATGTGTGAATTAGAAAATTTTGGTAGAATTTTTACCATATAATGAGTTAGTGATTATTCTAAGACCATAAAAGATGACTTATACATGTTAGAATGAATGTTTGGACGTTAAGTTGACCTGTGCTAAATGAGCACTAGCGCTTAAGCAGTAAAATCCAGTGCTTAAGCGACAGTTAAAAAACATGTGTGAATTTGGTTTCTAGAAGTTCTAACTACGAATTGGTTGGCTTGAACGTGTAAGATAAGTTCTAAGACATGCCTAGGAGTTATAGGAGGTGTTTAGAGCCAACAAATAGAGAGGATGGGTATAAGTATAAATCTCACCACACCTTCATTTAACCCTTGAATCTCAAGTAAAAAAGAGAGAATTTTGAAAAATGTCTTCTTGGGTGAGTGATTTGAAGATGGAGGAAGTGATGAGAAAGAAGTTTATTAGTTAGAGTGCGCAAGAGATGTATAACGATTTTCTAGCTGTTAGTATCGAAGGAGTAGCGGAGAAAATCACAAGAATTGAGGTTAACATGGCTTCAATTCAAATAAAAGTGATGAAAGTTAATGCACATATGGATTATTTAGGATGGCAAATAAAGATGCAGTTTAGTCATACCGGTTTTATAGAAGAAGCAGATAAGGCTATGAGTCTTAAGAAAAACTAGATTGAAGAACATTCAATCAGAGTTATTAATCATTGTCTGTACTTTCAGATATACATACCAAATGCTGAAGGAGATACTAACAATAGGCCATAATTTGTTCCATCAGCTAGGGAAAAGAATTAAGTTTGTGATTTTGTTTTTATATGTTTAGTCTTTGTTTATGCTAGGTGTGTTTTAATGTGAGTGTTAATGTTATGAAAGTCTAGTTTTGTGTTAGGAATTTTCTCATCCAAGACTATTTGGATTGAGAATTTATATATTCAAAAGTGTTTATAATCGTTTGTAAATTAATATAGTTGTTTTGTTTGTGTGAAATTTTTTGTTATTTACTGTTGAATCAAATTAGCCAAGATTGATAAAACTTGAGTAAGGGAAGAGATAAAAGTAAGAAAATAGTATATATAGTATTTTGAGAGCATATAGGGTTGGTTGACTTAGGCTTTGAGTGTGTTTAACAGAAATAAAAAAATCAAAATTTGTCCACTAGTGCTTAAGCGCCAAATCCAACACTTAAACTTTGCCTAAATAGATAACTAGCATCTATGTGTCGAACCCTTTGCGCTTTAGTACCGGTTCACGAAAACTGGTTCGCGATCATTTTATAGTGAATTTTTGGTCCAAAAAACTTCATTTCTTCCTCGATTTTTCCTAATTTCTAGGCTAGGGCATCACCTATTTTGAAGATTTCTTGGTGGATTCAATCTAAAATTGTTAGATTTGATCTTCTAGAGGTAAGAGCTTCACATATATGAAAATTTTTTTTTCTTTTCACCAAGTATTTTGAGCACATTCAGGGGCTACCCAAAAATCACTATTCATGGTGAAAATTTTGGAAAAATTGATGGAAAATGTATAGATTTGTTAGTTTAAGCTTTAAGAATTTGAGTTTAGTGATTTGGAGTTGATTGTTGAATTTATTTTAAATTTTATACAAATTTATAGAAATTTGAACTGAGAAGAAAAAGAAGCAAGGGGTAAACTCCATTCGATTCAAGTAAATTTGTTAGTTCAAGAGCTCAGGACAGGTATAGCGATGCACTGTATACAAGAAAATTGATTCCTGAGTGATGTTTTAAAATTTCATGAGGAGTTGTTGAAGAGTTGATTGTTATCCGCTAGTGGGATAAGTTCTGTTGTTGCTGTGATTTCTATTGTACGAGAGTTCTATGCTAATCTCTTTGAGGCTGATGAAGAAGAATCCATCGTGAGGGGGAAAAAGTACCATTTTCTCCTGAGGTAATTAATCAATTTTACATTTGGCTCCTAGCACTTTGAGTTTTTATGCAAACTACAGTCCTACTAATGAGGAGCTAAACGAAATTATGCCATCTTTAACTATTGGGAGAGGACAATGAAAGATTACGAATGAAAGAAGAGTAATTTTTTCTGCCTCGAAGTTGGATGCTAATGCAAAGGCATGACATTCATTTATTTCTACTCGTCTACTACCTACAACTCATTTGAGTGAAGAGACTCAAGAGAGAGCAACTTTAAACTACTGTATTCATCAGTCCAAGCCTATTGATATTGGAGGATTGATTTATGGAGTTATTACCATTTCTGCCATTGCTGCTACTGTCACAGTTTTGGGATTTGCATCCTTGATCTTTTCATTATGTGAGCAGGCTGGTGTTAGATATGACTATTGGGAGAAGATCTTACAACCATGGAAGCCAATTACAAGTGTGAATGTGAACATTAATTCACATCATTCTATTTTTGGTTGGAATGGTGGATTCTCCAGTAGTTATGTTGCATCTACTTTTTGAGCCTCTACTTCACATACTTCTGCATTACAGGGTCAGACTTCTAGTTATGAGTCTCACACCGAATTATTACAAAGGACTTTAGATAATACCAATCAAACTACGGATAAGGTATTAAACTTAAATCATTTTGCAGAGCATATGGATGGGTACATGCAAAGAAGAAGTGATTATGAGGACGAATACAACACAGCTATGAAGCATCTCAATAGAGGTAACCGAGATGTTGTATTTCCTCAGTACCCTAGATATCAATCATATGAGTCTACAATTGCTTGGCGTAGTGGTGATAGTGAAGAGGAAGATAATGCTTAGTTGGATTAGTAGTTCTATTTTCTATTTTATATTGTTTTCTATTTATGTGTTACTATGAACTGTGGATTGTGCAGGTATTCTGTACTTTTTTTTTGTTGAGTTCAGTTGAGAGTATCGAGACTACTAGTTTTTGTTATGTTGTGTTTTCTTTAGTACACCTTATGGGATATATTTGCATTTGAGTGTAGTTAGAATGTTTTAGTGGTAGTAAATATGTTAAATGTGTTGTTTTGTGTATTTAGTTAGTCTTTGTTAAACTTAATTCTGGAATCTTAGAAAGGCTTAGAATTTAGCTAACTTGTTACTTTAAGCCGCATGTTTAAAATTCTCATTTTACTACCATTTATTTTTCTTTACGTTGGAATCATCTATCTTTGCTAGTATGTTTATTTTCATTTCAGTTATACTCCACTGCATAGAATTATTATGAATCTATGTATTTTAAATAACTTAAGAACTTGATCAAAATAAATTTTTACTCCTGTTTTTTAATTTTTTTACTTGCATATTTAGGATATGAAAATTCGTGCAAGCATGTTACACTTAGTTTTCATCCCTGCTTAATTATATATGATGTTAAATGTTTTATTTCTGTTAAAAATTTAAGTTTGGGGGCAGGATGAAAATTTTTAAAGAAACTTAAAAGTTTATTAGTTCTCAAATGTATTTCAAATAAATTTGATTTTGATTTGAAAAATGATTATGTATATGAAGTTATTTTAGGGAAGTAAAATTTTGATTTTAGAAATGAGCAAGAGAATTTAGTTAAAAATTTTTAGTAATGAAGAAAAACTTAAAGTTAAAAATTTTTAGTGTGGAAAATGCTAAATATAGTGTAACTATCTTTAGTAAGAAAAATTGTATTTTTGAAAAATTTAGAAATTTATACATTTTATTTTCAAAACTTAAATTTCATTTATTGAAATTAATTTTCAAAACTATTGTTGTGTTTATTTAAGTAAGAGAAAATTATCAAGTCTTTGCTTTAGGAAAGGAAAAGTAGAATTTAAAACCATTAAAGGCCTTTCCAAATATAGTAATCTATGCCCGAAAAAGAAAAAGAAAAAAAAGAAAAAAGAGAATAAAAATTTTAAACTTAAGGTTGGTCTCATTTACTAATATGTTTTTCTAAATTGGACTACTATATTTCTAAATCTAAGTTTTGGTAAGTCCTAATAAAACTCATATACAATATCTACTTGTGTTAGGTGGAAAAGTCAAAGGACAAGCAACATCTTAAGTTTGAGGGATTTTAATACACCTAAAATATATATTGTTTATATACACATTTTTATACCTATTTTTTGAGATATTGTGGTTTAATGAAAGGTATTTGTATATTTTTTTGAAGGTACAATCAAATGGATGAAAATGCTAAATGGAGTGAAAAAGGGTCAAATTTAGAGAAAAATTGATCAAATATGCAAAAATGAACTAGGGCGCCTAAGCACCAAGGATTGGCGCCTACGCGGCAGATGACCCATGACTAAGCGCCAAGTACCTCGCGCTTAAGTGGCAAAGTTAGTTACTTGAAGAAATATTTAATTGGAGTGGAATTTCAAAGAGGTGTTTGAAGCAATCCTTAATAAAAACATGGGAAATATCCTATTGACACTAAAATTCATTCAATTGGTTTATAAGGAGAGAACTTTTAGAAGTTTCATCAAATGGGACACCTTTTTGAAGAGACACCAAGGAACCGTCTGGATTTTTAATAAAGAAGACTTGGATCATCAAAGCCAACTGTAGAGTGGGGGCCAGCAACCATCCACCAAAGTTTACCACCCCCGCCGGCCACCGTTATTTTATTTTATTTTATTTTGAGTATTAGTTTGTACTATGGAGAAGGAAGAGAATTCAAAATAATTTCAAGAAAGTTATGGAGAGAAATTGAGATAAGTGTTTATCTATATGACTACACTTAGTTTTTAATTTATATTTCTTGTTTTTGTGCTTGATTTCTACTTTTAAACGCATGTGTGCTTTTGTTTTCACCATGATTTTTGAGTATTTTTCTTTATCTATTTCCTTAAAATGATAACTGATTAAATGCTGGAAGTTGTGTGAAGTATTAGGTTCTGTTTGGGGCAGCTTATGCGTTTCAGGATAAGCTGTTTATCCTGAAACGCTGCCCGCGGGCCTGCCGCAGGGGTCGACCCGCGACCTGCGTTTAGTGTAAAAACCCAAACGCAGTTTCAGATAAGCCAGCAAAATGCGTGAACAAAACAGTACGGTGGTGTTTTGAAAATGCCGCCGCACTTATAAGCTGCCCCAAACGGACCCTTAGTCTTCAATATTGGAAGAAGTTGTAATGATTCAGGACCATGCACTTATTTACTTCTTGATTTGGCCAATTAAGATGTTAAAACTTGTTGTGAGAAGATTTAAGAACTGAGATGTTTTTGTCTCAGTCAATAGATGGTTAGAAGCGCATATTTTTTTCATGAATGAGAATATAGTTCATGGGGTTGAGTGCAAATAAATAGGGAAATATATTTTTAAGCGTGTAGAATTAAAAGAGTTTAGGATGAGAGGCTAATGCCCCTAATTTGATTTATTATTTTAGGTTTTGATATGAGATGTTAGCCCCCAGGTGGAGGGAGAAGAGTGAACTCTAGAGTGAGAGCTATTATCTTTCCTGCCTAGTGGGTCTTCAAAATTATTTAAACTATAGATTAGCCAATATTTTTTATAGCATCTCTAGTATGGGTAAGAAATATTAAGAAATATTATTACTCTTATTCAGGACAACACATTTAACATTCTTCCACAACTAAATTTCTACATTTATCAATGATTCAAGATAAGGAAAAATATATTTTACCTATGTTACCTTCATCTTGCAATTATTTTAATTAAGTTAATTAGTTGCTCACTTTATTTTCAATTATTAACTATCAAAAAAGAATTGAACTTTCATTTCTATTATAACATCTTAAGTTTGAGTAAGAACATATATTACTATGGATTTTGTTATTTAAATTCAATCCTCGTTGTAGGTTCGATATTTGAAACTTAATCAGAAAGTTTTATATTACTTAATAACGATACATATACTTGTGTAGTATCCCATATTGAAATATTATAATTGCATTATTATTTGCTTCATAGGAAAAAATTACCAAGCCTTTGCTTTGAATCAAGTTTTTGCACTGTTGAAAATTAAGAATAATTATTAAAGAAATTAATCATATAATTGCATACATCACATTTTTGCATCTATCGATATTGAATGTCAGGATCAACCATCTACATGTGTCTCCCAAAGGGTTAAGGGGTCAAAGGTAGGTAGGCTTAAGCTTAAGGTAGTGAGTGGAAGTATAACGTGCAAGTGTGTAAGTGAGAGAAACCAAGACGACACTATTAGCGGGTTGATCATATAGACAAGTACTCTTGTGGGGACTCATCTTGTGCTCCCCTATATTGAGCCCACATACTAAGTGCTAGAGGTTAGGACAAATATGTGGAACTTCAAGTTGAGCAAATAAGAGTTTAGAGTTTCTATTGGTGAGGGTTCTTTTCTAGTCCTCTAGCAATAGTCAACAGGAAAGTACTATGGCTAGACCCTAGGCTACTAAAGAGGAAAAACTAGACCTCAACCAAAAGTGTGGTCAATAAATGGACCCCCAATAGGTGGGGTGTGTCGAGCAAGCGCACCTCATGTATTGGAGTTGACCGGAGATATAAACAAAACCAACATAGAATTCTAAGTGAACAGGCCTAGAACAAAGAGTAGAATTGAGTGATAGTTATTTTAGATGGGCAATTGACAAGTGAATACTCAATCAAAATTGAGGATTCGGAGCTCTTGTTGGGGATTAGAAGGAAAAGAAGTCTGAAAATGACCACAAGGATCACGATGAATATTCTATTTCAATTTATTTGTTAGAAAACTTTGATTTTGATTGCAATAGTCTAAGAGGATGAGAACAAAATTTAGGTACTGACCCCGAGAAGAGAATCAAAATTTAGGTACCGACCTCGAAAGGAGGGAATCAAAATTTAGCTACTAACCCCAAGATGGGAATTGAAATTTAGGTATAATCCCCAAAAGTGAATCAGATGTCAAACTCTATTTAAGGTGGTCTAATACCAATCTCAAAAAATGAGAATAGGATGACTTACTCCATTAAAGGTGGCCTTATGCCTATCTCTAAATTTTTGGGTAGAGAATCGAATGCCTTACTCCACTTAAGGTAAACTTAAACCAATCTAAAAAAAAAGAGAATAAGATGCTTTACTCCATTTAAGGTGGTCTTATACCTATCCTGAAGAATGAGAATACAATACCTTACGCCATGTATTACTTGGCTCTTTAGATAATGGAATATACGACTTAGTGTCTGGGTAACCAGTCTCCTGACATCCTATGTTAGTGACTATGAACTTCTCAAAAGAACTGTAATGATCTAAATGGAGAACATTACATGTTGCGCATTCCACTTCTCCTGTTGATGCTTGTACATGAACTTCGACATTGCACATCTGGAAACCTCTATAAAGCTCATCTAGAACTGCTGGTAGTATCTGTTTTGCAGTAAATTCAGACTCGTCCTCCATAGAAGGTAGACCAAAAGAAGTCTCTTTCATGCAAGGAGCATAAATTTTCACCTCAGGAATCAGGGTGAGTGCATTTTCTACCTCCTTCATGCGTCTCTTTTTCTCACTAGAAAAGCTTTGTTCTTGTAAACATACTCTTAAGATAGAGGCTGCGGAGGTTGGTGTAAGACCACCCCATGCACTTGACAAAGAAGATATTTTATAGTTTTATTCATGCAATCGAATATCATTACTGACTAATAAAATCTGAGTCTTTTGATGTTCATTTTCATCTTTGGCCATGACTGGTGAGTGCCACACAATTCAACATTTACTTATTTAATTTTTGTGTTTTTGCTCTGCTTAGATATCGTAACCACATTAGATCAAACGATCTTCTGTAGAGGACATCACCCACTAGAGCATATGACATAGATATTCTCGTGATGCCTTTGACTTATCTTCTGACAGCTTTCCAATTTGTAAATGTTCTATTAATAGATTTTGCTAATCTTCATTGATGTCAGTAATTGCAATCATCAATTTTTCTTCTTTTTGATTTTGTGTAGATTTTTTAGGTCAATTTGAGATAAAACTCATCTTCCTTGCACTGTAATGTCGATGGAATCCTCTGGTGAACATGCTTGTTCCTTGGCAAGTTTCGCTAGAGCATCAACATGAGCGTTATCGCCTTGAGGAATCTGATATAGAATCACATTGGCAATCTATTCTAGTAGCTTTTTGTGTACCAAGGGTATTCTGCTAGCTTTGGCTTCAAAATCTTATTTTATCCGACAACTTGTTGGATGATGAGTTGTGAGTCATCATTGAAGACGATGTCCGTTATATCCATCGAGATTTCTAATTCCAACCCAGTGATCAATGCCTCATATACTTCTTCATTATTTCTATATGGCTCTGTTAGGTGGTAGGAGAATCTTAAAATACCCTTACCAGGAATGATGAAAATCAAACCAATTCCTGCATTTCCTGGTATAACTATTTCTAATTTTTTGTCTTTTCTAGTTGTTGAATCCCCATCAAAATACATTTTCCAATTTCTGTCATTGTACGGTTATATTCCCTTGATAGCGCGGAGAGGAAAAAAAATTATATTGAATTTCAATAAAATCATAAACCACCTTGCTAAACGTCCGGAAAGTGTTGGTCTAGTCATCAAATATTGTAAAGGATTAACATTCAAAATAAGGGTAATCTAATGGGAAAGCTTGTAATGCCTAAGCTTTTGGGCAAAAAAAATTAAGGCTAGACAGTGCTTCTCAATAGTTGGATACTTTACCACCATCAGTATTAGACTGTGACTTAAGTTGTAGAGTGCATTTTCCTTACCTTATTCATTAACTAGAGCCAATAGAGCTCTGAAAGAGTCATCTAAGTTTGCAGTATAAAGTATGAACAATTTTCTTGGGATAAGGGCTGCCAAAATAGGAGGCGTCATTAAATATTGCTTAACGTCCTCAAAAGCCCGCTGGCATTTCTCTTCTCGAACGAATTTGACATCCTTTTTAATTAATGTCGAGAAGGGCTGACACCTACCCAAGAGATTAAAAATAAATCGTCTCAGATATGCCAACTTTCCTTGGAAGGAATGCATTTATTTCAAGTTTTTGGGAGGAGGCTTTTTCAAGATAATTGTAATCTTATCTGGGTCGATCTAGATTTCCTGATGACAGACAAGGAATCCTAGAAATTTCTCAGAGGTGACGCCGAAGGTACATTTTAAGGATATTATGTTGAGATTTTATTGTTGTAATCATTTGAACACAATCCTCAAATCATACTAAAAGTCTATTTTCTAGTTTACTTTTACCCTTGGTTTTGAATGAGGCCTTCAAAGATCATCTTCATCACTCATTGATATGTTGCTTTGACATTCTTTAACCCGAATGGCATCACTTTGTAGCAAAATATCCCAGTCGATGTCCTGAAAGCTGTAAGTGTTGCATCTTTCGGAGCCATCTTAATTTTGTTGTATCCTGATGATACATCCATGAAAGTGAAAATCTTATGCATTGATGCGATGTCCACCATCAATTCTAGTATTGGTAGTGGAAATTCATCTTTTGGAAATGCTTTGTTTGAATCTCTGAAGTCAACACATCCACAGATTTTTCCATTTTTCCTCTTAACTGGTACAATATTGGCTAACCAAGTGGGATATTGCTCTTCTTTTACAAAGTTAGTGTTTATTAACTTCTTTACCTCAGCAATGACTTATTGCTCGATCTTGAGGCGCATTCTTATGAGAGCTTTTACAGGGTTCATATCTACGTTCACCTCAAGCTTATGAATTGCAACTTTCGCTGAACGCCCTGAAATCTCATCATAACTCCAGGTGAAGCAATCTTTAAATTTTGACAATAATTTTATCAATTCTATGGGTTCTTCCTCATGATTAGAGAGCTTATAAAGTTAGGTCAGGGCTGCACCTCAATCCCAAGGTTGATTTCTTTCAATTCATCCACTTTTAACTTAATTTCTTCTTCAATTTCTGGTGAGGCATCACCTATCAACTGATCTTGAGAGTCATCCTCTACACTAAGGCAATCCTCTTCCAATCTGCTATTAACAACCATGCAAAATTTGGAGTCATCAACTGGTCCTACAGTATCAAATCAGAGACTTTCTTTCAAGTTAGGAGTTCAACTTTTAACATTCCAGAATTTTTCAAAAAGTTGTAGCTTATCTTTTGTGATTTGTTTTGGTGAATATCTCTATTGAATTAACTTTTAAACACAAGGAGAAAAGTAACTAAAAGGTAATTACATTAATTCATCAAAATCCTCTTCAAAATTTACATGATTTTCTAAACTAATAGAAGGGAAAGCATGGTAAAACTTGATCGGCTTCAAACCAACACTAAAGACTTCCTTGAGCTCTAAACCCTCAACCTTTTAAGGTTAGGTTGGAGTAAGGATCAAGGAATTCATATAGTGGTTTATTCAATCATAAACTGACTCTTAATCATCTTTCTCCACATCTTCTAAGGAAATTTTGTGCTGAGATTTGTTCTATTTTATCATCATCATTTCTTCCTTAGAATCAGAAATTTCTTCCATGTCAATGTTGATGGTCAGCCTAGTATGTTCAACAATCATGTTGACTTTTCCTTGTCCACCTCCCCAGCCTCTATCTTAAGAGTATGGGCTAAAAGAACCTCTACCAATATATTGTGAAGAAATGATAGTAGAACATTGGACTTGAATGGCTCTTCCTTGTGATTTTTCTGAAACTTCCACTTCATTTGCTACAATTTCACGAGAAAAGAAATTTCTCTTTAGAGGTACGTTACAGGCGGGGTTTTCATTAATTCCCACTTCAGGAATAAAAAATCGTTGTAAATCTCCCTTGTTTTAGACACGACGGAACCATATTATGCTCATGAATCCATGGTAATCCAAGTAAAGCATTGAAAGAGGTCTCTACATCAATGATGTGGAATTTTGTAGTTGTTACTAGTTCTGCAACTTTCATTAATAGTGTAATCGAGCCAAGGGGTCTTTCTCTCTTTTGATTGAATCCTCTTAACGTCATTTTATCAGTTGTAAGCTTTTGAGCTTCAATTTAAAAATATGTCAATGTCTGTAAACTCATTAAGTTAAGTGATGCTCCCAGATCTACCAAAACTCTGGACAATACAAATCTGTCGATATTAGCAGAGATGTAGAGCATTCAGTTGTGATCAGTAGTACTAAGCAACAAGTCTTCATCTGTGAAGATTATCCTAGACTTTTCCTTTAACGAACAAACTTCATCCGAGGATGTGTTGGCCAATTGAGCTAAGTAAATATCTGGGACTTGCAAGGTTGTAATCAAAGACTCTCTCATCTCCTTTGACAGCATTAGGGCAACATAAATACTTTGTTTGGTTGGCAACCTCCTAAGATGAGCTAGTATTTTATAATCTGCTTTGTATAATCCTTCAATTTTTACTGACTCTGTGGTTCTTCCACTGGCAGAGGTGGAGGTATCTCTTTCTGATTAACTATTTGTTTTCCTTTATCCATTGGAACTGAACTTGAAGGTAACATTTTCCCATTCCTCAGATTTCTTTCTATGATTTCTTCTTGCGTAGATGTTGTAGGAAAAACCTTTGGTGTCTCTTCTTCTTCATCAGAGTGATCCAAGTTGATAACAAGTGGTGCACCATTGCACTCAAGGACTGGTCTCTCTCTTCCATTGCTATCGTAACCGTTATCGCTGATATCTTCATCATTCTCGTTAATTGCTTTATTAGACTTGAGTACAACTTGAGGATCGGTTTTGGAATCAAGATCGAACTTAGATTGAGCAAAATCAGTTACGTTATCACTAGAAACAGTTAAAACGTAGACTAAATCATCATTACTATATTCATAATACCCCGGTTGCGCAAAAAGATAATCTTGGATGGTAAGGGGTTCAAGGATTTTCTTCTCAGAATCCGACACAACCAATCTAACAGAGGCAACTGTATCCTACCCCCCCACGTTATCAGTCTTCATGACGTCATTCTTTTCCTTCTCTTCTGGTTGCATTGACTTCTAGTGAAATCTCCATTTTTGGTTGGGCAGGCTGTACACTCAAAATGGTTGCCTGAGCTGAAGCAGTCTAAATTTGATCTAATATCTTCTTGGATGACTTACACCAAACTGTGCTCAATCCATCTTTCTCTGAATTCTGATCTATAAAAGTGATTGGCTGGGCCAAATTCATTTTTACAGAACCTTTTTAGGTTCTTTCAAATATTTCTTTATGATTGTTATATTTCCTTCTTTCAAGTTCCTCTTAAGTCAGTCCATGAAAATGAAACAACCCACTATTGTGAGTCCCAACACCCTATGGTATGGGCAGAAATTGGGATACTTCTTCTTGTCAACTTCTTCCGGCCTCTTTGGTTTTGGTAATATGAACTCAAGCTTATTCATTAAATTTTTGAACTTCATTGAAAGAATATACTCTCTTCTTTTGCTCGAAAAGAGTCTAACCCATTTTACTCTCTTCTTGGTGTGATCCTCTCTGGTGTGACTATTGGTTAGACTGGTCATACTGTTGCATTTGTTGCTGAGCTTGCTATGGAGATTGCTAAGAAATTCGGTAAGAATGCTCTGCCTGTATCTTTATTGAATAGTTTCCCTTATCGAATGTTGCAACTATTCTGGACTTCTTCACAAATATCTTGGCTCTCTTGGTCTTTTCTAATTTCTCTTGGGAATCCATGTACTTAACTTTCTCTTGTAAACTACTGGCTTTGCTTGACAACTTCTCGAAAGAATTGATGGAGAGTCCCTTAAGTGTGAAAGCTACTGGGCCATTGATGCTTTTGAGTAAACTCTCAATCGCATGTTATTCTTGTAGTTGAGGCTCACATTTCATGCTAAGGTTTCTCCACCTCAAGATGTAATTCACTAAGGTCTCGTTATGCTTTTACAACTCTACTACGAGATCTCTAAAAGAAATATGATGTTGTGCTCTAGAAATCTTTTCACAAACAACTGTTCTAACTCTAAAAATGTTTTGATTGATCTGTTGGGTAGCTCGGCATACCAATCAAATGCAATTCTTGATAGGCTGCTGATAAACTGTTGGAATAGAAAAGCTTTGTTACCTCCGGTGTTGCCACACTAGTCAAAAAATGTGCTATATGTTGCCTGGGATTTTTGGTTCCATTGAATGTATTAAATTTTGATGAAACAAAACCCTTGGGGTATGGTACGTCATCAAATTCCTCCGGGTAAGGACTACCCCTTAAAACCAATGCACTAACATAGATTGGGCTAAGGCCTCCCAAAATTGTTGTTTGACCAACTATTTAATATCCTTCTCCAATATTTCTCTTCGTGAGGTCCTTCTTTTATTGATCTTCTTTGTTGTTGGATGCAACTTCTCCCCTTTCATCATTGATATGGACTAATTTTGGTTGGTTGACTCCTAGAGAAGCTACGTGCTGTGATTGGGATAGTCCATGAACTATAGTCTTGGCGTCCATGGTGGTGGCCATCTCCTCCATTCTCTTTTCCATTGGGCTGATTTGTTCATCTTTTAGAAAAACAACCCCACGCAAATCATCTGCGATGTTCCCTTCAATGATATGTTGGGCATCTCGCGCAGATGTGGTAGCCCTGGTCTCTATAACATGAATATCCATGAAATCTTCAACGAGATAATTATTAAAATCAAAATCATGATCATTCTTGATGGCCACTCCATGCTCTTTGGCTAGCTTGAAAATCTCAGGCCTAAGCTTTTCAACTTTCTCTTTCATCATTGCTTTCTGGATTATCTTAAGATCTCAAGGATTTTTCTGAACATCTTCTACTTGTACATCAAACTAGTAGTGATGGCTGCAACGATGTATCATGCTTCAGACTTTTGCTTCATTCCACAATTTTTTCTGGCGGGCTCATTAAACCATATTGGTACGACAACCTTGGGTATCCATACCTACTTCTTTGGTGGTGATGTCTTGAGATGGGGTGTCTCAATGAAGGCATCGGTATTCCAATGAGATGCATGCTCCCCACAGTGCGTACCAAACCTAGTATGGGGTGACTTCTTTATCTTCTCTATCTTTGGCGTTGTCTTACGAGCAACAACTGACGGTATCCTTGGACCCAGACGTGACTTAAACGGTCAACATCTTGTGGACCCTTGAACAGCAGTAGTAGCAAAATATGTGGTACTAACGGTAGTATCAACTCAACTCCCAAGATGGATTTGACAGGAATACGGGCTGGCAAAACTTCAGTAGACTTATGAGATTGTCACGCAGTCCGACATCCCTCAAAATATCTTTCTTTATTTGAGGGTACATGTTACATCCCACTCATTTAAGTAACTCAACGACTAAATATCCTTCTTTAATGACTAATCTCTGAAAAACTTTACAGACTTTGGTGATTGGAGCAGGCTTCTCCCACACCTCACTACGACCATGAAATGATAGTAAGGTGGCAACGATCTTTTGAATACTTTCATATCCAAGTTGACCTCACTTTTGGTTGAGTTTTAGCTTTTCCTCTTTAGTAGCCTAGGGTCTAGCCATAGGACTTTCCTTTTGATGATTCATAGAAAACTAGAAAAGGAACCCTCACCATTAGAAAATCCAGACTCTTCTTTACTCAACTTAAAGTTTCACATATTGGTCCTAACCTCTAGCACTTAGTAGGTGGGGTCATTATGAGGGAGCTCAAGGAGGGTACCCTTAGGAATACTAGACCTTAGGGTTGATCCTAGGTGTTGGTTTAGGGCTTAGTCACTCACCTACACTCACTGACACTCACAACCCTAAGTCTAAAATTTCTTGACTTTGGTCCCTTAATACTTTAGAGAGACTCATGTAAGTGGTCCCCTAAACCCACTGACCCTAAGCTAGAGTTTTGCTAAGACCAGTGCATAGAGGACCCAAAATAAGGTTTCTAATTGTCCATGGCTTATTAATGGTGGTTGGCATCCCAACCCTACCAAAGTGCCCAACATAGCTTTTTGCCCCTAAACTCCCCGAAACTACCGAGATACCCTTGGGACACTAAATTTTGTCAAAATTTCCAAATTTATGCAAAATACCCAAATTGGTTTAAAAATCATTTCAAACCCTTTGAAAATACCCAAACTACCCAAAATTACAAAAATTACCAGTTTACTCAAAGTACCCCTCCTTAACCTAAAATTCCAAAAATTCCCAAAAATTCCCAAGACCTTCCAAATATTCCCAATTTCATTTCTCTCAACTACCACATGACCCAATTTGGCCAATTTAACCATCTTTGACCAAAACCCCCAAACTGCCCATTAATGACCTAATTTTCCCCAAATTCATTTCAATTGTCCATAAATTTTGTCTCAATTTCCCCTAATTTCAATTATAAACTCAAATTTACCCTCCATATGATTAATCTAAACCAAATCCAAGCTCAACTGACCCATACTTTGAGCCCAATTTTGATCTAAATCAAGAACCCTATTTTGGCCCTATGACTTGGTTCCACCAAATTGAACCTATGGCCTACTCCACTTGCCACAATTTATGTTGTAAAATCTTCATAACATTCCCACACATGAAAATTGACCATAAATTGGCCTTTTTAATACCTCAATTACATTTAATTTCAACCTAAGTCCAAAAGCCCCAAATTGACCCCAAATTGGCCATATCCCCAAACTTCACCTAAATGATGGCCTTAACCCCAAAATTTCAACTCTATTCCTTCATTAAAATCTTCACAATGTCTCCCTTGATCATTTGGACTATTCAATTTGGACTTAGCCCAAGGCTAGCCTAACCTACACCCAAGTCTAGCCCAACAATGCCAATTTTACCAAATTTAAAAAATCCTCTAAAGTGACCTTCTAATTAAACTCAAAATCATTTCAACCCTTCAACAAAAATATTCATTACAATCATCCACACAATATTGATCAATAAATTGGGCCAATTTACACGGCTAGCCTAACCCAAACCCAAGCATTGGTCATTTGAACCCACATTGAACCCATGCACTAAAAATGGCTTACCAACCCCAAAGTCCTCAAATTAATGACTCCACAACCATTATTTGATTCCTAGTGACCAACCTAAACCCCATAAAACCACCTAAGCTAAGGCATGGACCAAAGGTCCCCTAAATAAAAGGATTTAATGCCATAATTTTTTAACCTTGAGATATTTTTTTCCAAAACTAACCACAAACACATTGAATTGCTGTGACATATTCTCCTGGCTCACCTGACCTCTCTGGCTAACTCCCACTGGCCGTCTGGCCAGCCTAGTGGCCAGAAAATGGCCAAATGGAGAGCCACCCCCAATGGGATTAGACCCAATTCAAACCTAGAGGTCACACCATCCAAATTTAAGCTTAAAGTCTCTATGCCCTCCACCTAGGCAGCACATTTCACCCCCCAATTGGCCATGGCAGCAAGCCTTAAGCCATTTTTATAAAAAGCTCCTCCCACGGCCATGGAGGAGGTGCTAAAATTTTCTCAAAGAGACCCCACCAAGCCACCCACAGAGCCTCTTTGAGACCTCATCAGTGCAATCCAATCACGACATTACCCTGAATCCCCATGAAGAAGCCCAATTTTTAAGCTCAAAACCTTGTCAGAGACATGACAAAGCTCTCCACACCTCTACACTACACCAAACTCCAATTAAACTCACCCACACCTTCACCACAGTAAAAGGAGGAGAAGCCCCATCAATTCCCCCTTCCACAGAGCTCCTAGCATAGCTCTAGACAAACACCCAAAATTGAGCTAGGTTGAATTCCTAGTTGGTCCTTACACCACAACAAGAGGCTTAATCCCTAGCCTCCTTTGACCCCAAAAAACACGCCGATCACCTCTGATCGAAGCTTCCCTTCTCAGAACCATTTTATTGATCTCTTCTACCTCTAGATCCTATTTCGACTCTCCATTTGATTAGGCTTAATTTAATTACATGATTACAGTATGGATGTGTTTGTCACACTTAGATGAGCATTTAGAAACAAACACACTTAATTTGATTAAGAAATGAGAGAGATCTTAAGGTTTTAATGTAGACAGTCACGTGTTCATTTTATGGGGGATGATGAAGGGAGTCGTTTGATTGTGCATTTATCAACGAACAAGATCGAACCGGACGAAAGCTTCGTGCTTGAAGAGCGGGCCAAGTCAGCAGCTAGCGTGGATGGCGACATCTAATGGGGGAGCAATACGCGGAGTTTCTGAGCCGTCGTAGGATGACGTGGCGTCGCGTGCTTAAATAGATAAATATGGAATTAAAAAAATCAGAAAATGATCCCTAAATTTAAAAATTCATTTCTTTGTGTAGAAAAATAAAAATACCTTCTTGCTCAGTGAACAGAGAAGAATAATGTGAAAATAGTTTGAAGTCCACTTGATGCATATTTTATATTAATTAATTAAATACTTTTTTGAGTATTTTGATTCTCCATACATGTAGGTATATCACTATGACTTGAAATTTTTGCATGTTGTTGCCTCTGTCTTAGAGAACATCCTTTGATTTTTCTACAGTCAGAAGATGTTTCTAGATAGAGATCCATATTTTTCAAGTTTATGTCTAATATTTGAAAAAAATCAATCATGATAATTAACATGATGCTTAGAAAATTTCAAGAAAATTTTAGAAGGTTTAATATGACCAATGAGCCCTATGGAAAATTTTTTATGGGTCAAGTCATTAAGAATACACATAATTTCCACCAACCCTAAAACATAAAAAAATTAATTTTGAGTAACACAAAAATCTGAATGACTTGATTTTTAATCTCCACTAAAATTCAAAGTCCAGAGAAACCCCCAAAAAAATTTCAAAACATTTCATTTGATAACTTAAATTGATTTTTCAAGTTAAATGACATTTTTTGCATTAAAATAATTTATGATAATTAAAATATAACTTGAAAAATTCTAATTTTTTTTTAGTTCTCTAAGATCAAAAGAATTTTCTAAAACTAAAATGGTGATTAAAATAAAAAATTCATTTTAAGCATATTTTTAACATTTTAATAATTAAAAAAATGTTAAAAATCACAAAAATAATAAAATTCATGGAAAAGTTCTAAATTGTTTTCTAATAACTTTGGAACAATTGTAATATTTTTCTTGATTTTCTAAATAAAAATATTGAATTTTGATGCTTAAAATAATTTTTCAAGGCTAAAAATAGAATTTCACTAAAATAATTCTAAAAACTCAAAGGAAAATCATAAAAATCAGAAATTTGTTTCTCTATTTCCCTTGACATTAGAGAGGTTTAATAAAAATATAAAACTTTTTTTTTACATTTAAAATATTTTACAATTAATAAACACTTTAGAAATAAAAATAATTCTTAAAATTTAAATAAAACTAAAAAAATCATCAATTTTGGTCCATGTGCTTCTCGTGTGTAAGTCTACCTCCAATGAAAGTTTTAAGGAATTAGGACTTGCCTTGGTCAAGTTAAGGAATTTTCTTTGAAAAGTCCTATTTTTAAATTTAAATAATTATATAGATTAAATCAAATTTTAAAAAATCACATTTTCTCCTCTGATGTCTTAATTGACCCAGGATTGAGGTGGAAAAAAAAATTCTAAAGTCATTTTAATTAAATTTGACAAATTATGAATTGATAAAGCCTTTGGGGCAAAACTGTAATTTTGGAAAATTAGCCTTAATTAACATTTAGGCTTAATTCCAGAAAATGGGTAACCTTTTGATCCTAATTAGCACATATGGATGATTAAAATAAAATGGATTAATTGTTAGAAATCAACTTCACTTTCCTTAATTAAAAAGATGAATTTTGCAACTTCCTTAAATTATTAAAATTTGAAAGTCTAGTCAATTAAATGGTCATAGACTTAGGGGTATGGTTTTTGGTGTTAATAACTCATTAATTTAATACCCCTATTTGATGTTCAAATGATTTTCAAAATGAATCATCATCACTTAAAAAACAGTCTTCTTCAATGTAACCAAGACATTCACTAAAGTCTTAAGGTCTTAGTAGTGACCTAAGCTAAATCAAATTTTGTTTAAATGAGGACTAGAAAAGTAAACATAACTGAAAAATTTAAATATTTTTCAAACACTACAAGCCCAAGTCAAAAAGTTGGCTAAGTTCCTTAGTCACATTAATTGGCCCCTTTAAGGGTGTTTACCCACATAATTCTCAAATTAAACTACAAGTGATTATTACCCTACTCTTAGGGATAATTGAAACATTGATGTTCTCTGAGCATGAAAAATATTTTACATAATGGGTTATCAAGCAACATAATAAGTTTGAAAGAGCTCGAGTCTTTTTATCAGGTAATGAGAAAGAAGCATGGACATGTTTCTTTCTCTAAATCTATTGGATACCTCGGAGATTGACAAAAGGAAAATATGTTGAGATTTTCATACATATTTTATACTATTTTTGATGATATTACACTTTAAGAAAGGTATTTTTGATGTTTTGTTGCAGGAATGATGAATTAGGGTCATTGGAGCAAAAAAATGCAAAAAGGAGCGAAGTTGAAGCGAAAAGGACCAAAATGTGAAGATTTGAACTAGGGCGCCGACGACGAGCCCAACGACGCCAACAGCGGACTTTTCATAAGACTCCAAATTTAATTAACGTAAAAGGCTTGTCGATGGTGCCCTCGTGGCCGCCGACGGTGAGCTCGGTGGTTATGTACAACAATGCATTGGATGAGGATGAATTTTGGAGGGGAGCTTAGGAAACTCTTTGAAAAACTCATCCACAACTTTAAAAGAAGATTTTGGTCAAAAATAGAGGAGGTCCTGGATGTTAGAAAGACCCTGGAGGTTAGACAGTTTCCATTAGTGTATAGAGAAATTACTAGAGAGTCTAACTTGTGAGGAATTTTTTGAGAAATTGTAAGAGTGGAGGGAAAGTAAGAGATTTCTTCCTCCTTGCCGCTTCGAAGAGGAATTCCAAGTGCTGTAAAGAAAGGAAGAGAATTAAAGGAAATTTGAGGAGTTTGCTTGGAGAGAAATTTGTGACAATTTTTTTTACTTATTTTAGTTTGTATGACTTTGCTTTGATATATGAATTCCGAGTTTTGTTGTGTTTTTCCCATGAGATCTGAGTAGTTTTCTCTGTCTTTCTCCTTGTCTTAAGATTTCTGAAATGGTGATTTAAATTGCTAAAGCCATGAAAATGTTTAAGAAATTGAGATGATCTTTTTAGTTCAATCTTAATTTACTTTCAATCTAGCCAATTGATTTGTTAAAATATGTTGAGTTTTACAACTAAAGTGAAGAATACATCCAAGATTCAGGGAGGTCAAAGCCCTTGGTAGTTGAGTGCAAATAAATAGGGAAATAAAATTATCGGATGTAGAATTGGAGATTTTAGAGTGACAGACTAAAATCCCCAATTCATTCCTATCGTTTGGGTGCTGAAGTGTAGATGTTAGCCCTCAGACGAGGGGAACGTGGGAGCTCCAAAGTGAGAGCAGATATCCTCCCAGCCTAGTCGCAGATTGAGTAAACAAGTGTACGATTAGTCAATGTTCTTTATGTCTGGATCAAAGCGTAAAGAATATGTATGCTTCTATTTGGCACAATACAATTTGAATTGATTCACTTCATCCATTCACTATAATTTCTTAACAAGGAGAATGATGCTTTCTTATATATTGAATATCACATTGACAACATTACTAGTATAATAAGTTATTTAAGAGTTACTAAAATTACATCTTTATTACAATTGTCTATTAGTGACAAATAAGAAATTTGAATTCCATTGTTGTGATTAAGTATTACTTTTCTAAAATCTTAGTTCGTAGCCTATGAGATTAATATCTAGAACTCCATTAGAGTCCTATATTACTTGAGTAATACGTATACTTGCATTGATAAATGTGACTTTATAATTATTGAATATTTTATACATTCATTATTATCGAATCTATAACTGTTATTAAGTTTTTGGTGCAGTTGCTGAGGAATTAAATCCTTTAACAGCAGTATTAAATACTTATCAGAGGTCTACCGAACTTAATATGTTTTGCTTAACAAAATCATCCTTAATCCAATTAATAGGGACCCACCAAGATATGTCCTAGGGTTAGGTAGGTTGCCAAATATTTATTTCTTTGTTTCATATAAAATTCCCTAACATGCATTTTGAGTTTCAGGTGGTGGAATGAGAAGACTTGCCAAGTACGCTTTTGCAGTTTATAGTGTTGTTTTTCTTATACTTTCTTATTGTACTTTCGATGTTAATGCAAACTTGCATGCTAAACAATGATGTCGCCCTGCATGAAAACTAAAACTACTAGGATAGCAACAAAAGCAAAACTAAAATTAAAATAAACCAAGATAAAATCTATTGCTACAACATTAAAAATATAAAACAACTCAAAATTTAATCACAAACATCACAAAAACAACAACTTCAACTAAATTAAACCATCTCTATTAGATGATCGGGAATCCCTTGGAGGAGGTAACATATGGATGCTAACGAGGCTTCTCACAATTTAAATGAAATTATGGAACTCATTAAGTTGATTTTAATAAATTTATTTCGACTACGTGAATCCAATAGAAAATAGTTGTGCCAAAACGAGGGAACCGTAGGATCCTAATCGGTGTCGCTCTAATCAAATTTAAATTGCCCCATAACATTTAAAGAACTACAATCAAAGGAACATCTGATTTAACATTATAACTTGATACACTAGGAGACTTGAACTCGCCACGACAAGAAGCTTGGAGCTAGCATGGTGGACAGAACGACCATCTTCAACCACAAAACCTGTCTTCCCGAGCTAAACCAATATTTCTTCCTTAGAATTAAACAACAAAGCCATAGTACTTCGAGGTTGCTTGCTTATGAAACATAAATCTTCATCTTATCTTTAGGTCATTGTATAGCCCTGCTATACAATATAAGCCCTAACTCATCTTAGGATTTCGAGGTTGTCGTCCGTCACGACTTAAATCCTCACATCTTACAGGCTATTTGTATGATCGTTTCACATGAATGCAAGCTCTAATTAATAAAATTGGCAGGATTAAACATCTAAGTATTTCTCCTCAAAATTGAAGCAAAACACTAGGATAGCTTGGGAAGCCACCGAGATTCTCCTCCGGATCTGTGACATCCCCTGGCTTTCCCTCCATTAGTTTCATAACAAAATGTTCCAAATTTGAACCAATTCCCTTTGCACGCCTCTTTGTCTGATTTCATTAAAAAGTCCTACCCTTTTGAACTCCTTAAAGATAATATTCCCTAATTTTTATAAAGAGTTTTCTTAATCGACTTCTATCATTTAAGATGTAATTAACTATAAGGGCTTACCCATATAGGAAGCTTATCTGAGTACAGCTTAATATAAACCAGACCAATATGTGAAACTTCAAGTTGAGTAAAGAAGAGTTTGGAATTTCTAATGGGGAGCATTCCTTCTCTCGTTTTCTAGGAATAGTCAACAGGAGATTACTAATGCTAGACTCTAGGCTACTAAAAAGGAAACCCTAAACCTCAACGAAAAGTGAGGTCGGTAAGAATATTTAAGAGAATTAGAAAAAGTTACCATAAATATGATTTCGGTTGAGTTAATCTCTATGATCGATCCATATACTGAAAAGATGGATGGAGTATGACTTGGGATGAACTCAAAAGGGTCCTAAACCAAATACAGGATTCATTGAGACAATCTTTTGCATATACTAGAGAAGACAGATGTAATGATGTCTGGAGGAAATTATCCAAGAAAATATTGAACCAAATCCGTAATGTATCATGGCAAACCTCCGTTTAGGGTCTTTAGCCTACCAAGCTTGAGATGAAGATTTAACCTGGAGATTCATCATCATGAAAGACAAAGAAGAAGAAGAACATCACTGCAAAGATTTATAGTACGGGGGGTAGGATAGGGGCTGCCTCTACTAGATTGGTTGTCCTGGATTCGGGGAAGAAAATTGTCGAACCCCTGACTTTGTATGATTATCTTTTTGCCCCTCTGGGATTTTATGAACATAGTGATTGTGATTTCAGCTACATTTTATCTATTTTTAGTGATGACGTAATCGATTATGATTGATCTAACCTCGATCTCGATCCCCAAAACGATCGTTAATTCATACTTAAGTATGATGCACTCGTTAACAAGACTGTAAAATACATCGATGATACTGCTTACTACAACACCAAGAGGGAGGAACCAATTTTCGAGCAGCATGGTGCACCACTTGCCATCAACCTAGATTTTTCCGACAAAGAGAAAGCACAAAAGACTCAACAATGATATCTTAAGAATAAAAAATTATTGAAGTCAACTTATAGAGCAAGATAGTGCTACCCCAAAGAGCAGCTCCAACTGATAAAGGAAAAATAATAATAAATCGACAAGAGCTACCTCCACCTCCACCAGTGGAAGAAACACATAACCAAGAGAAAATCCAAGGATCATAAAAAGTGGATTACAATGGGCTAGCTCATACTGGAAAGTTTCCGGCCCTATTAAGCATTTATGACGCTCTGATCCTGTCAAATGAGGTGAGAGAGTCTGTGGTTATAGCTTTGCTTGCCCAAAGTTTTTCTTAGCTTAGTTTGCCAACACATCCTCAGATGAAGTTTGTTCATTGAAATAACAACCTGGGGTAACCTTCAAAGATGAAGACTTGTTGCTCGGTACGACCGACAAAAGTCGTCCACTCTACATCTTCGTTAACATGGGCAGATTTGTGTCGTCTATAGTTTTAGTAGATCCTGGAGCATCTCTCAACTTGATGAGTCTACGAACATCATCCTATTTGTACATTGAAGCTCAAGAGCTTAAGTCCGATAAAATGATGCTAAGAGGATTCAAACAAAACGGAGAGAGAGCCCTTAGATCAATTATAGTGCTTATGAAGGTTGGAGAATTGGTAACAATCGCTAAATTTCATATCATCAACACCGAGACCTCTTTTATCGCTCTACTGGGTCGACCATGGATTCATGAACACAACATGGTTCCATCATTTCTACACTAATGCATTAAATACTGTAAAGAGGGACAAGAAAATTGCATCAAATGAGACCTACAAACATTTTCACTGCATGAATTTGGTATTCATAAAGATGTTGTCTACTACGCACCTCCGAACAAAACTGTCTTCTCTCACGAAATTGTCACAAAAAAGTGAAAATTCAGAAAAAAAACACATTGAGGAGGCCATTCAACTCTTCTTTAGCTAGCTTTCACTACTCTCTTGCAACAAGTTGGTGGAGGTTCTTTTAGCTCACGCACCCGAGGTCGTGGACGAGGAAGAACCAACTAAATCGTTGAACTGACTAAGCCAACCTTCAGCATTGGTGATGAAGACAGTTCTGAAGATGAGATAATGATGACAAAACAAAGAAACCTCAGTACGAGATATTCCTAGAAGATTTAAAGAAAAGTGAATATGAGATAATGTATGATCGGATAAACCACTACGTGAACACCATGACCCTTAATCTAATTCTCCCTCAAAAGATCGAGAGTTTAGAGGTCAAGGAAGTCAGTAGTGTTGGTTCAAAGCTGATCAAATTTTACTGTGATTCTACCTCTGCTGATCTCAAAAATCATGTAAATTTAGATGAGAATCCTAATGAGTTAATGAAATTATGTTTTGGTTACTTTTCTCTTTGTGTACAAAAGTTAATTCAACAAGGACACTTGCTAAAACAAATGCCAACAGATAAATTTAAACTTTTTGAAAAATTATGGAATGTTAAAATTTGAACTCTAAACTCAAAAGAGGGTCTTGGATTTGGTACAGTCAGACAAGTCGATGATTCCAAATTTTGCATGGTTGTTATTAGTGAATTAGAGGATGATTGCCTCGATATAGAGGATGATCTATTGATCAACCAACAGAAGATGCTCCGCCAGAATTTGAGAAAATTAAATCCAGAGTTGATGAATTGAAAGAGATTAACCTCGGGACTAGAGAACAACCCTGACCTACATTTATAAGTTCCCTACTCAACGACAAAGAATCTCTGCAATTGATGAAAGTGTTAACAGAATTTAAAGATTGCTATACATGGAGCTATGATGAAATGCCAGCACTATCAGTAGAGGTTGCATTTCATAAACTCGGGGTGGACAAGAATATAATCCTAAAAAAACAAGCTCCCAGAAGAATGCACCTCGAAATAGAATAGCAAGCCATCGTCATGGTAAAGAAATTAATAGATGCCAATTTTATAAAAGAAGAGTTGCACCCCACGTGGTTGGTTAAAATTGTACCTGTTAAGACGAAAAATGGATAAATCTGTGTTTCTGTAGACTTTACGGATTTGAACAAGGCATGTTCAAAGGAAGAGTTTCCACTACCAATACCAGAAATGATGATAGATATCACTTCAACACACGAAATTTTCTCCTTCATGGACGGATCTTTGGGATACAACCAAATCAAGATGGCTCCCGAGGATGCAGGACTTACTGCCTTTAGAACACCAATTTGAATTTTTTGTTACACAGTGAGGTCGTTCGGCCTAAAGAACTCTGGAGCAACATATAAATGTGCAATGATGAAAATTTTTTACGACCTCATTCACAACCAAGTAGAATGCTACGTGGATGATCCGGTCATCAAAAGTAAAAACAAAGTAGACGATTTGTAAGATTTGAGGATTGTGTTAGAACGGTTACGACAATAGGACCTTGAAATGAATCACTTAAAGTGAGCCTTCGGTGTTACCTCTAAGAAATTTCGAGGATTTGTTGTCAGTCAATGGGGAATCAAGATCGGCCCGGAAAAGATTAAAGCTATCATGGAAATGTCTCCTCCTAAAACCTTGAAACAACTATGTTCCTTCCAAAGGAAGTTGGCATATCTGAGATGCTTTATTTCTAATCTCTCAGGCAGGTGTCAGCCCTTCTTAGAATTAATTAAAAAGTACGCCAAATTCTTTTGGGAGGAGAAATGCCAGCGGGCCTTTGAGAACATTAAGTGATATTTAATGACACCTCCTATTTTGGCAGCCCCTATCCCAAGTAAATCGTTTATACTTTATACCGCGGCCTTAGACGACTCTCTTGGAGCCCTCTTAGCCCAAGTCAATGATGAGGGTAAAGAAAATGCACTCTACTACTTAATTCACCGACTAATACAAACGGAGATATGATATCCACCTTTTGAGAAGCATTGTCTAGCCTTGATCTTCGTCGCCCAAAAACTAAGACATTACATGTTCTCTCATAAGATCACTATAATCTCATAAGTTAATCCGTTGCATTATTTGCTGACCCGACCAACACTTTCCAGACATCTAACATGATGGTCAATGATCTCATTGCAATTTGATATAACTTTTGTTCCCCTCCGTGCTATCAAGGGACGGATTTTAGCAAACATTATCGTCACTGCTAGTTGGGTCCCCTCTCAATGATGAATTACCAGATGATCAAATATTACAAATGGAATTCTCTAGTGCGCAATGCTGGGAAATGTACTTCGACGACGGTTCGTCAGCCAGGAAAGACAAAAAAACATGCACAGTTATACCAGGAAAAGCAAGAATTGGTTTGAACTTTATCATGTCAGTTGAGGGTAGAGGTTCTTATACCACCTAGCAGAGCCGTGCACCAATAATGAAATAGAATACTAAGTTTTAATCACCAGATTGGATTTGGCAATCTAAATTAATATAATAAACATTGTCATCTATGGCGACTCTCAGCTCTACATCCAGCAAGTCGCCGGACAATACCAAATTTTGAAACCACGGTTAGTAGAATACCATCAGTACACGATGAAATTGCTTGAATGGATCCTTAATGTGACTTTCTACCAGATTCCTATGAGAGATAATGACTTTGCTAATGCTCTAGTAAAACTCGCTAAAGAATTGGCATGTCCCCCGGAGGATTTCATTGAATTCACAATACAAGGAAGATGAGTCTTGTCTCAGATCTACCTCGAAATCTTATATAAGCTCGGGAAAGAAGAAGAAACGATGATTGCGGTTACAGACATCAATGAAGATTGGCGTAAGCCTTTAATAGAATATTTTCATACTGGAAAGCTGCCAGAGGACAAGTCTCAAGCACATTACATTGCAAAAAAGGCTATGTCTTACGCTCTAGTGGGCAACGTCCTCTATAGAAGATCGACGTCCTCTACAGAAGATTGTTCGACCAGATGTGGCTACGATGTTTAAGCAAAGCTGAAGCACATAATATTGTTAAAGAAGTGCATGCCGGATTGTGTGGCGCTCACCTGCCAGGGCTGAAGATGAAAATGAAGATTAAAAGTCTCGGATATTGTTGGCTGACAATGAAGTTTGCATAGATACAGCCAAAAAATGTCACCAGTGTCAAGTGCATGTGGTGGTCTTACACTAGCATCTGAATGTGCTACACCCAACTATTGCCTCGTGGCCATTCGAGTGTTGGGGCACAAACATAATGGGTCCGATAGGCTCTCCATCTTCTAAAGGATAAAGATTTATACTTGCTGCTATGGATTACTTTTCCAAATGAGCTAATGCAGTACCATTACGTGAGGTTACAACACAGTACGCCCTTCAATTCTTCAAAAGCCAAATCATCTACCATTTTGGAGTCCCGTGAAGAGTACTTTCCGACAACGGGATAGCTTTTAAAAGCACAAAAATCAACAATTTCATCAAAAGACATGGAATAGATTGGAGATACACTACAGTTTTTTATCCTAGAGCAAATGGCTTGGCTGAAGCGTTCAAAAATAAATTAGTACATATTTTAAAGAAAACACTGGAAGAAAACAAAAGGGATTGGCATAACAAACTAATAGAATCCTTGTGGGCCTACCAGACGACATTCAAGACTCCCACTCTGTGTACACCCTACATGCTCATATACGGGTCTGAGGTCGTGCTACCGTTAGGAATTCAGACGCCATCTCTCAGAGTCGTTGTTCCCAACCGGCTCATAACAGAAGAAAGTGCAAAACTCAAACTTAAAGAACTGGAGATTCTTGACGGAAAATGCCTTGAACTGCAATAACATTTGGAGCTATACCAGGCAAAGATGGTACAAGCTCATTGCAAATTGGTCTGCCCACGGCCATTCAAAGTTGGTGACCTTGTACTGGTGCCAAATGACATATTCTTGCATGCTGCAAAAAAGGTGGAAAATTTGAGCAAACTTGGGAGGGACCATTTGTCATTGAAAAGGTCTATGCAAGAGGAGTCTGCTAGTTAGTAGATTTTTGGGGTGAAAAACCCATTCTACCAATCAATGCAAGATACCTAGAGAGATACTACACAACCTGATATTGCTTACCATCGCTTAATTTGAAATTTTGAAATTTGTATTGTTTTGGGGTTATCTATGTGGCTAAATGCCTGCGACAAAGTCCAAAATTTTTGTAATAAGATTAACATCAACATAATAAAAATTTTTTAAAATTACACACTTCAATTTTCTTTTTTAAACTTAATATCCTACTAAATTAAAAAAAAATGCATAAACAAATAAATGACTTCTTTACCAAAATAAATTGAAATTTACTTTAATAAATACTTTGTTTTGTTCTTTTTTACACCAAGTTTCAACTCACTGACAATTTTCCTGTCATCTGCAAATAAATGTCAGCCCAGAGGCTGACCTTCACTTTTAAAGATGGTTGGAATATCACATTCAATAAGAAAATGACGCCGCAGGGTGGCACCATTGACTTAAACATGGAATTTAGTCAAGTCGACATGGACTATGAGGGTCCCCTGGTGGATGTGGTTAGCTGTCAGGAAAAAGAAGGGCTTCCATTGCTACTAAGGTTTGGCACTAGAAATAATTCATCACCGAAGAGGAAAAATGTGATAGTACAACAATACCCCATGGAGGGGCCCAACCGCCTCCCATCCAAGATAGCTACGTTGGTTGGAGGTCTAGTCGCTGCTGATAATGAAATACTGTCGAACGCTCCACTTCGCAGAACTCACTGCAGAATTGCTATCCGCCGAAAGCAGAGGGCTTTCTTACAAGAAGAAAGAAGAATCCATAAGGCGGTGAAAAACTTGCTCACCCTTGTTCCTAAGGGGAACATTTACGATCCAGCCATGAGAGAGACCTCTTCCAGCCTACCTGCTATAAATGAAGAATCTGGGTTTTTATAGAACCAGAAATACCATCAACTTCATATATTCTTTGCACAGGTTGCTCGACCTGCAACACCAAAATATCTGCACATGCATCAGCCACAGGGGTATTCATGGAATGTCTAGACTGTAATGTCCTACACTAACAGTATTACAACACCTTGGAGGAATACAAACCTATCAATGATGGGTCTCAGACCGTCGATTTCCCAATGGAGGAGCCACATGTCCCGCTGGGGACAGGTTACTATGTCTCGTGGAGTCCAGTGCCATATATCCCTTTGGATGTCGAGTCACATGTTCTGATAGCACCAGAATCAACACCAGCTTGGGTTCCCATCGATGTAGAAATGAGGGAATATCCTTGACAGCCGCCGATTTTTTGTATTGCAGAATACTATAAAATGAGCAGAGTAAATTAAAGGGGATTTGCATTCTACAAAGAAGTTCAAGGAAGGTTCATTAATATACTAGAGGGATTGGAATTGCATACCAGAGTCTTCTCCAAATGCAATGATAGAAGTATTCTCAACTGTATCTTTGACCTGAGAGACAGAGGTCAAGCAGGTCTGCTCATGGAAAGAACCTATTCTGAGCTAAGGAAATGAATGCAAGAAAAGGGGACGATTACTATCCAATGCGGCTGCTGCTACAAATTCACAAATTATAGATAAAGAAATTTGCCTGGAATTCTTTAACATGATCAGGTGGATCCGCTACCTCCCATGATAAAGTGGATGATTAATAGAATGATCAGATGGAATATACTATCTGCTATCTGCATTTCTAACAGCTGCATTATCGACATCTACGATGAGGGTGAATCCATTCCTCCCCATATGGACCACCATGAATTTGTGAGGCCTTTGTGTACGGTCTCATTTACGAGTAAAAGAACATCTTATTTAGAAAATAAATTGATAACATTAGTCCTGGCGAATTCAGAGGAGCTGTAGAAATTTCACTTCCTGTTGGTTCAGTCCTATTCCTAAAAGATAACGTGGCACACTTCGCCAAGCACTACAATCCAGGGCTACAACACCGTAGGGAGTACGTGATCTTCCGATGGATGGATGACAGTAAAGCTCCATATGAATTTCAACCAGATCCAGAATTGGAAGAGCTATTACCATATGAGCTATGAGAGGGTTGTACCTATAAGTACATGTGAAGGGAACTTTTTTCCTGGAGCGTGACTTAGAAAGTCTAATCGATTAGAAGCTTGTCACACTAGGGACAGATATTCAGAGGGTTTATTTTCAATTTACTACACTACATTATAGCAAATATGATATGTGTCAAACATGTTCAGCCTTTAATGTGTACTTGGCATAGGATATTGATATACTTTAATGCAGACAACATATTGTACTTTTTGAGGCTTTGAGCTACGCTTTATTTGTAACATTTATTGGAACAGATTAATGAAACTTCTTTGATAGATTTGTCTGTTGGATAATTTACTTTTTGTGCGATGGATAAAAGCCCCAGGTCATATGTTGGATCAAAATTACAATGAACAAAGGGAAAAACAACAACTTTTTTTTACTATAATAAAGTTTAAATAAAAATAATCACAGATGAACAATAATTCTCTTTTGAAATTAAACCAACTAAAATTAAATTTTGAAAACCTTTTTTAAAAATCAAACATGATAAAAAAATAAGAAAATAAAATAAATTTGTTGAGTGGATTCTCTCGAATTCGAGGTCTCTTACTCTTTGCTTGCTCAACACGAACATCCTTGTCTGCACTAAATCTCACAAAATTTCACAAATCTTCTTTAGCAATGTCAAACTTTTCACATAACACATATATATGGGTTCAACACCATGAACTCTTTATAAATTTCAATTCTCATTTCTGAATCAGTTCCTAAATTTTGATTCCCATCTTTCGAGGTCGGTACCAACATTCCGACTCCTTTTATGAGATTGAAACCTAAATTTCAATTCTCGTTTTGGAATCAGTTCCTAAATTTTGATTCCCATCTTTCACGGTCAGTACCTACATTCTAACTCTCTTTCTGAGATTGATACCTAAATTTCAAATCTTATCTAAGGATCAATTCCAAAAATATGATTCCCATCTTTCGTGGTCGGTACCAACAT
>NEWO01000454.1:242321-283736 GCA_003013225.1 Phalaenopsis aphrodite | reverse complement strand
ATCAGTTCCTAAATTTTGATTCTCATCTTTCAAGGTTGGTACATATATTCCGACTCTCTTTCTGAGATTGATACCTAAATTTCAATTTTCATTTTGGGATCTGTGCCTAAATTCTGATTCCTATCTTTCGAGGTCGATACCTACATTTAGACTCTTTTTCTGAGATTGATACCTAAATTTCAATTCTCATTTTGGAATCAGTTCCTAAATTCTGATTCCCATCTTTCAAGGTCGGTACCTACATTTCGACTCTCATTTTGAGATTGATACCTAAATTTTAATTCTCATTTCGAGATCAGTTCCTAAATTTTGATTCTCATCTTTCANTCGGTACCTACATTTCGACTCTCATTTTGAGATTGATACCTAAATTTTAATTCTCATTTCGAGATCAGTTCCTAAATTTTGATTCTCATCTTTCATGGTGGGTACCTACATTCTGACTCTCTTTCTGAGATTGAAACCTAAATTTTAATTCTCATTTTGGAATCAGTTCCTAAAATCTGATTCCCATCTTTCAAGGTCAGTACCTACATTCCAACTCTCTTTTTGAGATTGATACCTAAATTTCAATTCTTATTGCGGGATATGTTCCTAAATTATGATTCCTAGCATTCGTGGCCAGTACCAACATTTTGACACACTTTCTGAGATTAATATCTAAATTTCAATTCTGATTTTGGAATCAGTGGTTAAACTCTGATTCTCATCTTTCGTGGTCGGTACCTAGTTTCCGACTCTCTTTCTGAAATTGATACCTAAATTTTAATTCTCATTTCAGGATCAGTTCCTCAATTCTGATTCCCATATTTTGAGGTCGGTACCTACATTCCAACTCTCTTTCTGAGATTGATACCTAAATTTTAATTCTCATTTTGGGATAAGTTTTTTAATTCTTATTCTTATTTTCTGAGGTTGGTATCTACATTCCGACTCTCTTTTTAAGATTGATTCCAAAATATCAATTCTTATTTTTGAATAAGTTCCTAAATTTTGATTCCCATCTTTCAAGGTTGGTACCTACATTCCAACTCTCTTTCTGACATTGATACCTAAATTTCAATTCTCATTTTGGAATCAGTGCCTAAATTCTGATTCCCATCTTTCGTGGTTGGTGCCTCAATCCGACTCTCTTTCTATGATTGATACCTGAATTTCAATTCTCATTTTGAGATCAGTGCCTAAATTCTGCTTCTCATCTTTTAATGTCGGTACCTACATTCTGATTCTCTTTTTGAGATTGATGCCTAAATATCAACTCTCATTTTGGGATTAGTTCCTAAATTCTGGTTCCCTTCTTTCGAGATCAGTACCTGAATTCTAGCTCGCTTTCAGAATCGATGCTTAAATTTCAATTCCCATCGCGGGGTGAGCACCTAAATATTGATTCCCATCTTTTATAAATATAAGAAAACCAACTCTCCAACTCCAGCAAGAGTTCCTACTTTCTGACCTCAATCAAATATTCACTTATTAATTCCCTAGTGGAAACAAATAACACACACAATTCTACACCTCCTTCCAAGTCTTTTGACTTAGAAATTTTTGGTTTTATTGATCTCGTCGGTCAATGCCAAAATGTGAGATTTAGTTTGTTGACCTCATCTTTAGAATCGATGCCCTAGCCCAGCTCACCACACTTATAAGGGGTCCATTTGTTGACCTCACTTTTGGTTGAGGTTTAGTTTTTCCTCTTTAGTAGCCTAAGGTCTAGCCATAGAACTTTCCTGTTGACTATTCCTAAAAAACAAGAAAAGGAACCCTCACCATTAGAAATTTCGAATTCTTTTTTACTCAACTTGAAATTCCACATATTGGTCCTAACCTCTAGCACTTAGTAGGTGGGGTCATTATGAGGATACTCAAGATAAGTTCCCAAGGGACTGTTTGCCCTTAGGGTTGACTTTGGGTGTTGGTCTACGGCTAAGACACTCACCTGCACTCACTTTCACTCACTCTCATTCACAATCATGCATAACCCTAACCCTAAACCTCCTAAACCTCTTGGCTTTGGTGCCTTGATTCTTTGGGAGACTCATGTAGATGGTCCCCTAAACCCACTGACCCTAGGCTAGCATTTAACTAAGACAAGTACCTAGAGGACCCAAATGGGGTTTCCATTGGTGCAAGGCACATTTATGGTGTTTAGCACTCCAATACTACCCAAAATACTCAACTTAGCCTTTTGCCCCTAAACTCCCCCAAATTACCTAAGTACCCTTGAAACCCTAAATTTGGCCAAAATTCCCAAATTTGTTAAAAAATCATTTTAAACCTTTTGAAAACACTAAAATTACCCAAAATTGCCAAAAATTGTCAAATTACCAAAATGTCCCTCCTTAGCCCAAAAGTCAAAAAATATCAAAAAATCCCAAAAATTCTCAAAACCTTCCAAATATTCCTAATTTCATTTTTTTCAAATACCACATGACTGAATTTGGCCAATTTTACCATCCTTGACCAAAACACCCAAATTGCCTTTAAATGCCTAATTTTCCCCAAATTCACCTTAAAGGTCCATCAATTTGGTCCCAATTTTCCCAAATTTCAATCCTAAACTCAAATTCACCTTCCACATGACCAATATAAACCAAATCAATGCTCAATTGTCCCATGCTTGGAACCCAATTTTGATCCCAATTTTAGCCCCCATGACTTAATCTCACCCAATTAAACCTATAGCCTACTCAATTGGCCACAACTTGTGTTGAAAACTCTTCATAACATTCAGGAACATCAAACTTGACCTTCAATTGGCCTTGGTGAAGCCTTAATTTCACTTAATTTTGACCTAAGTCCAAAAAGCCCCAAATTTGCCCTAAATTGACCATATCCCCAACTTTCACCAAATTGATGGCCTTAGCCCCAAAATTTCCACTCCATCTCTTCATGAAAAATCTTAAAAACATCACTCTTGATCATTTTGACCATTCAAATTAAAATTAGCCCAAAAATAACCCAAACTAGACCCAAGTCTAAACCAACATGCCCAAATTGACCAAAATTCCAAAATCCCTCAAATTGAACCCCCAATTGAACTCAAAATCACTTTAACCCTTCACCAAAAATACTCATTACAATCATATACATCAAATAAATCAACAAATTGGTCCAATTGACATGGCTATCCTAGCCCAAACCCATGACGCAATGTGACTAACTTGGATTAAATGTGGTCCAACTGGCTCCACCTCTGTCAAACCTAGAACCCCTAAGACTGATCCAAACCCATCTAATCCAACCAAAGTTAGATGTGGACAAAAGGTCCCCTAAATCAAGGGATTTAATGCCATATTTGCTTAAGCCTTAGATATTTTTATCAAAACAAAGCACAAACACATTTAATTGCTGTAACATATTCCCCTGGCTCACCTGACCTCGTGGCCACCTCCCCTAGCCTAGTGGCCGGAAAACACAAAAATTTTGAGCCAACCCCATGAAATAAAACCCAATCCAAACCTAGAGGCTGCCTCATCCAATTAAATGTTAGAGCCTCTCTGCCGTCCACCTAAGCATCATTTTTCACCCCCCCAATTGTCCATGAAAGCCACCCTAAAGCCATTTTTATAAAAGGCTTACCTCCACAACCATGGAGGTGTGTTGATATTTTATTAGAGAGACCCTTCTAAATTGCTCCCAGAGCCCATTTGAGACCTTCTAATTGCAATCCAACCACCACATTGCCTTGAATACCCTTGCTGGAGCCCAAATTTTGAGCTCAAAACATTACCGGAGGCAAGGCAGAGCTCTCCACAGCTTTACACTCCACCACAATCAGATTAAACTCACCCACACCTTCCACAAAGGGAAAGAGAGAGAAGCCCCATCAAATTCCCCTTTCAACTGAGCCCCTGACATAACTCTAGTTCAACACTTGAAATCGAGCTTTGTCGAATTCATACCTAGACCTTACACCACAGTTAGAGGCTCAATCTCTAGCCTCCTTGGACCTCCATGAATGTTCCAAGCATCTCTGATCGAATCTTCTCTTCTCAGAGCAAAGGTATTGAACTTCTTCTCTTCCTGAGCCCATTTTGATTCTTCATTTAATTAGAATCAATTTAATAGCATGTTTGCGTATGGATGTGTTCGTCACACTTAGACGAGTTCATAGGATCATACCCGAAGCAATTTTGTTGAGTCTAGGTCGAGATCATAAAATTTTAAGTTGAACGGTTACGAGATCACTCTATCAGGGACAATGATAGAGAGCTGTCTCATCTAGTGTGTAGCGGATGGACGGACAAGATGAAGTTGGACATTATTTTGGTTCAAAAGGAATGGGCCGAGTCAGCGACAACATGGATGGTGGCTTCCAATAAGAGCACGCCACGTGTAGCGTTTGGAGCTGCCTAAGATGACAAGGCACCACGAGTTTAAATAGATTGGTAAGGGTTTGCATATTTTTTTAAATAGCCCTAACTTTAAAATTTCATATATTTGTGTAAAAAAATCAGAAAAATAAAAGAAAAATACTTTAGTGCTCTGTGAATAGAGGAGAACAATGTGGAAATGGTTTGAAGTTCATTTAATGCATATTTTATTTTTAATTAATTAAATACTATTTTGAGTCGTTTAATTCTCAATGCATATAAAAATTTCACCTTGGCTTGAATTTTTGACAAGTTGTTGCCACTGTTTTCGGGAACATTCTCTAACTTTTTTTAAATTCAGAGGGGATCTATAAACAAAGATCTATATTTTTCAAGTTTATGTCTATTATTTGATTTAATTAATCATTATAATTAGCATGTTACTTAAAAAATTCCAAGAAAACTTTGGAAGGCTTGTCATGACCAGAGAACCCTTTGGAAAATATTTTATGGGTTAGGTCATTAAAAATACGCTTAATTTTTACAAACCCTAAAACACAAAGAAAATTAATTTTGGGAAACTCAAACATCTAAATGACTTAACTCTTAATCTCCACTGTGAACTAAACTTCAGAGAACTACCCTTAACAATTTCAAAACATTTAGAGCTCATTTAATAACTCAAAGTGATTTTTCATGTTAATTGTCATTTTTAACACTAAAATGACTTTTAATAATTAAAATATAACTAAAAAAATTACAAAATCTATTTTTTAGAGTTCTCTGTGATTAGAGGAATTTTTTAAAAATAAAATTGTAAATAAAATAAAATTTTTATTTTAAACCCATTTTCAATTTTTAAATAATCAAAAAATTATAAAAGTCACAAAAATAATAAAATTCATGAAAATGTTCTAAATTGTTTCTAAGCACTTAGAAATAATTAGAATATTTTTCCTGATTTTCTAAGTAAAGATGTTGAATTTTGAATCTTAAAATAATTTTTAATGACTAAAAATGGACTTTCATTAAAATAATTCTAATAATTCAAAGAAAAATGAAAAAAAAATCTAAAATTTTTTTCTCTGGTTTCCCTGACTTTAGAGATGTTTAATAAAAATATAAAAATTTAATTTTTCACATTTAAAATATTTTATAATTAATAAACACTCCATAAACTAAAATATTCCTAATAATTCAAATAAAATTTTAAAAAACACGAAATTTGGTCTAAATGATTCTCTCATCTAAGTCTACTGTCCGTAGAGATTTTAAGGGATTAGGCTTTACCTTGGTCAAGTTAGCCAATTTTCTTTGAAAAGTCTTATTTCTTGCATGTAAATAAATATATAAATTAAATTTATTTTTAAGAAATCACATTTTCTCCTTTGATGTCTTAATCGACCGATGGGTGGAGTGGGATAAAAATTTCAAAGTCACTTGAATTAAATTTGATGAATTATGAAGTGATAGAGTCAATGGGGCAATAATGTAATTTTGGAAATTTAGCCTTAATTAACATTTAGGCTTAAGTCAAAAGGGGAAATGGGTAATCTTTAATCCTAATCAACATATTTGGATGATTGAAACATAAGGTATTAAATGGTAGAAACCAACCTCACTTTTCTTAATTAAAAGGATAAATTTACAATTTCCTTAAATTTTTAAAATTTGGAAGTCTAGTCCATTAAATGATCCCAGACTTAGAGGTATGATTTTGGGTGTCAATAAATCACTAATTTAATACCCCTATTTGATGTTCAAATAACTTTCAAAAATGAATCTTCATAACTTAAAATTCAATTTTTTCAAGATACATAACTAAGACATTTACCAAAGTCTAAAGAGTTTAGTAGTGACCTAGGCTAAATCAAATTTTGTTTAAATAAGGATTAGAAAAGTAAACATAATTGAAAATTGAACACCTCTAAGACACTACAAGCCCAAATAAAAAAGTTGCCCAAGTGCCTTAATAACATTAACTTGCTCCTTTAAGGGTCTTCACCCACATAATTCTAAAATTAAATTACAACTGATAATTATCATACTCTAAGGGATAATTGAAACATCAATTTTCATTGAGCATTAAAGTTATTCACAGGATGGGTTATTAAGCAACCTAAGGAGTTTAAAAAAGCTCGAGACTTTTCACCAGGTGGTGAGAGAGAAGCATGGACTTACTTCTTTCTCTAGATCTGTTGGATACCGCGAAGGTCTACTAAACTTAATATGTTTTGCTTGATAAAATCATCCTTAATTAATGAAGTAGGGACCCACCAAGATATCAATTAAGGTTGGGTAGATCAACAAAACATTACTTATATATATATATATATATATATATATAACGCCCTCACATGCAATTTAAGTTTTAGGTGGTAGAACGAGAAGACTCGCCAGGTACGTTATTTTATAGTTTACAATGTCGTCTTTCTTGTACTTTCATATTGTACTTTTTATGCTTATAAAACTTGCATGCTAAACAACAATGTCACCCTACATGAAAACCAAAATTGCTAGGATAGCCACAAAACCAAAATCAAAATCAAATCTAAAATCAACAAAGATAAAAATCACCTCCACAACATTTAAAATATAAAACACCTCAAAATTTAATCACAAACATCTTGAAAATAACAACTTCAACTAAATTAAGACGTCTCTATCAAATGATCGGGGATCCCTCGGATGAGGTAATCTACGGTTGCTAACGAGGCTTCCCACAATTTAAATGAAAGTATGGAACTCATTAAGTTGAGTTTAGTAAATTCTTTTAGACTAAGGGAATCTCATAGAAAATAGTGGTGCCGGAATGATGAAATCGTAGGATCCTAACTGGTGTCGCTCTAATCAACTTTTATATGACCCTCATAAACTTTAAGGAACTACAACCATAAGGCCACCTGATTTGACATCATGGCATGACACACTAAAAAACTTAAACTTGCTACGACGAGGACCTTGGAGCTAGCATGGTGGGCAGCACGACCATGTTCAACAAAAAAACCTGTCTTCCCAAGCTAAACCAATCTTCCTTTCTTAGAATTAAACAACAAATCCATAGGACTTCGAGGTGGTTTGCTTATACAACGTAAATCCTCATCTTATCTTTAGGCCTTTGTATAACCCTGCAATACTATATAAGCCCTAACTCGTCTTAGGACTTCAAGGTTACCGTTCATCACAACCTAAATCCTTACATCTTCCAGGCTATTTGTGTGATCGTTTCACACGAATGTAAGCCCTAACAAATAAAATAGGCAGGATGAAACACATATATATTTCTCCTTAAAATTGAAGCCAAGCATTAGGATAGCTTGGGAAGTCATTGAGCTTCTTCCCCAGATCTGTGTCGTCCCCTAGTTCTTCCTTTTTTTGACTCTACAACAAAATTTTCCAAACTTGAACCAATCCCCTTTCACATCTCTACGTCCAATCTCCTTGAAAAGTCATATCCTTTCGTGCTCCTTGAAGATAATATTTTCTGATTTTTATCGTTAGTTTTCTTAGGTGACTTCGGTCATTTAAGATGTAATTAACTATTTGGGCTTGCCCTTATAGGAAGCTCGTCCAAACCCAGCTTATTGTAAAACCTATTTAATCCTTTATATTAAATAAAGAAATTTGTCTGCAAATTAAATGGTTTTGTAGACCAAACATACGTTATATATTTCTCAATTTATTGGATCAATCCTCATCCTCAAGTCTTTTGTTTATCTTTCGGGATAGATACAGGGTTTGAGGTATGGTGCTCTTTCATTTAAACTATGAAAAATAAGGGGTCAGTTTGATTGCATATTTTTCTAAACTATATATATGTAAATTAAAACTTCCTTCCAAAGCGGGTGCCCAAATTTTAATTTTGGTGACCGACAGCTTCTTATGGGAAACTCCTCAACCAAAATAGTGTCGATAATTAAGTTATTGCCTTTCTTACTGATGGGAAAAGTGAGGAAAATAAGCAAAGGCAAAAGAAAAAATTTTCCTACTTCTATGTTAAATGCGGCATGTAAAGCCTGACAGTATTTTATTTTTGCAAGATTACTTCTTACCTATCATCATAGTGAAGTTACTAGAGATAGAGCTATTTTGAATTTTTGTATTTAAAATTTAAGATTGATTGACATCGACACTGTTATTAATAAAAGTATTCATACTATTGTGAAGGGAGATACCACTGGAGGATTAGGACATCCTGCCCTAATTTATACACTATGTGTACAATTAGGAGTTGAGTTTGATAGTACCAAAGAATTAGTCCATCCTTTGAAGCCTATTAGTAAATCTAACATTATTAAATTTGAAGCTCATGTGGGATGGAGATCAGGGGTAAGAGTAGTGATGTTCGTTTTGCCCCTTCTACTAGCCATGATATTCTTTTGACCTCTAGAATGTATACTCTTTTTGATGTTATGGAGTAGTTGATGATACAACAAGGTGACATTAAGAGACCGCAAAATTGGATTACTAGATTGGGAGCAAGAAATGATAACAATGATGAGTACACAAGAAAAATGATTGAGCACGATATAGCTTACAATGATGCTAAGATTAAATTCATGAGGGGAGAATCTGGTGTGATCTTTTTTACTTGTCCTTGCTATACTCAGTACCAACCAAATGAAGAACCAAAAAAGGTAGGAGATGATGACTGGTAGAGTAGTGTGTTTGTAGTTTATTTTAGATCTGTGATCTTATGTATTTGTAATATGTTTTTTTATATGATTATATTGTGTTAAAACTATAATGTGATTGTGATGAATGAATGTTTGTCTATTTATTCCTTTAGTTTGAAATTGGAATAGTTATATATTTATGGTAAATGTTTAAAGTAAATGTTTTAAATTTCTTTTACCCTGCAAATCTCTAATATATTATGTATAGAAAAGCTTCTAATTTCTTCAAGCCTGCTAGTTCAAATTTTTTATTAATACTTGCATAGCTTTAAATTAGCAAAAGCTCACTACAAAAGGTTAGATTTATTTTGTCTTTTTACCCCTACTATTGTGTTCAATGAAAAACCTAAGTTTGGGTGAGGAAAAGTTATCTTTTACTAGTCCTTAATAAAAATGTTTTTTTTTATTTCAAAATTAATTTTGATATGATTTCCGATATTAGAACCGAACTTTAGATAACTAACTATTTTATTTTATTTAAATATCTTAGATTGCTTAAGTGAAAATTTTTAGTAATGAAGGTTAACTTTATTGGCCAAGATATTTAGTATATGAGGATTAGACTATAGTTGATAATTTGAAGTAAAGGAAAACTGTATTTTTGAAATGTTAAGAGTCTTAGAAGTTTATATGAAAGGAGAAAAAAATGAGACTCTCTGATGAATCATTAAAAGCTAATATACATTTATAAAGTAATGGAATGTCACAACTTCCTACTTTAGGGAGAGAATAGTGAAGTTCAAAAAAATGAGCCCTAGTTCAGTGGTGTGAGTCTTGTGGAGAGTGTATTCTTATGTTTAGAGAGTGTTGGTTGAGTCTTGTGAGAGTCTAGGGTTTGTGAGAGTCTTGTAAAGGAGTCCTCTCTAAGGAGTGTAGGAGGATAAGGATAGTGAGATATTGCTTCTTACTTACTTATCTAAAGAAGGAATTGTGTGTTGTTGTAAAGGAAGAAGAGAACTCAAAGGAACTTCAAGGGATAAGCTCGGGAAAGAAATTGAGATAAGTTGTATTTAATTCTTATTATTTGTATGACGTTGCTTTTATATGTAAAATCCTTTATTTGTAGTATCTTCCTCATGAAATTTAAGTAGATTTCTTTGTCTTTCTCCAGGCAATGAGATGTGATGAAGTGATGATTTAGATTGGATGTGTCGAATTAATGATAAAATGTTGTGATCATTTTACACTTCGCACTTCATTTACTTTTCAATCTGGCCTACTGAATTATTAAAACTTGTTATGAAACATACGATCCAATTGGACTATGTATTCCACAACAAAAGTGAAGATCACATTCAAAATCCATGTATATTGAAGTTAATGGGGGTTGAATGCAAATAAATAGAGAAATATATTTGTTGACCTCACTTTTGGTTGAGGTCTAGTTTTTCTTCTTTTAGTAGCCTAGGGTCTAGCCATAGGACTTTCTTGTTGACTATTCCTATAAAAATAGAAAAGGAACCCTCACCAATAGAAATTCTACCCTTCTCTTTACTCAACTCGAAGTTCCACATATTTGTCCTAACCTCTAGCACTTAGTTGGTGGGGCCATTATGGGGGAGCCCAAGGAGAGTTCTCATAGGACTGTTTGCATTTAGCGTTGACTCTGGGTGTTGGTTTAGGGCTAAGGCACTCACTTGTACTCACTCTCACTCACACTCACTCACAAATCTAAACCCAAATTTCTTGACTTTGGTCGTATGATCCTTTGGAGACTCATGTAGATGGTCCACTAAACCAACTGGCCCTAGGCTAAGGTTTAGCTAAGACCAATACATAGAGGACCCAAATGGGACTTCCATTTGTCCATGGCTAATATAGGGTGGTTGGCTCCCCAATTCTACCAAAAATACTCAACTTGGCCTTTTTCAACTAAACTCCCCGAAATTACCTAATTACCCTTGGAGCCCAAAATTTTGCCAAAATTCCTAAATTCACCCAAATACCCAAATTTATTCAAAGTTCATTTTAAACCCATTGAAAACATCCAAACTACCCAAATCAGCAAAAATTATCAAATTACCAAAATGCCCCTTCTTAGCCCAAATTTTCAAAAATTTCAAAAAAATCCAAAAATTTCCCAAAGCCTTACAAATATTCCCAGTTTCATTTTTCACAACTACCACATGATCCAATTTCACCAATTTGATCATTTTGACTAAAATCCCCAAATTGCCTTTCAAGGCTCAATTTCCTTAAATTCACCTCAAATGTCCATCAATTTGGTCTCAATTTTCCCCAATTTCAATCTTAAACTCAAATCCACCTTCCACATGACCAATCTAAACCATATCCAAGCTCAGTTGGCCCAAGCTTTGAGCACAATTTTGATCTAAACCAAACCCCAATTTCGGCCCTATGGCTTTGTTCCACAAAATTGAACATATGACCTACTCAATTTGCCACAATTTATGTTGAAAACTCTTCAAAACACTACCACACATTAAAAGTGATCTTCAATTGGCCTAGGTGAGACCTTAATTTCATTTAATTTTAACCTAAATCCAAAAAGCCCCAAATTTGCCCCAAATTGGATATATCCCTCAATTTCACAAAATTGATTGCCTTAGCCAAAAAATTTCCACTCTATTCCTTCATGAAAAATCTTCACAAAATATCCTTTAAGCATTTGGACCAATCAATTTGGACTTAGCCCAAGGCTAGCCCATTCTAGACCCAAGTTTAGCTCAACATGCTGAAATTGACAAAAATTCCAAAATCCCTCAAATTGAACCCTCAATTGAACTCAAAATCACTTCAACCCTTCACCAAAAATGTTCATTACAATCATCTACATCAAATACATCAATCAATTGGGCCAATTAACATCACTAGCCAAATCCAAACCCAAGTTTTTGTCATTTGGACCCACATTGAACGCATGACCCAATGTGACAAAGTTGGATTAAATATGGTCAAAATGACTCAACCTCAGTCAGACCTAGGACCCCTAAGACTGAGGCAAAACCACCTAATCCAACCTAAATGAGCCATGGACCAAGAGATCCCCAAATCAAGGGATTTATTTCAAAATTTACTCAAGCTAAGCATATTTTTTGCCAAAACTAAACATAGACACATTTAATTGTTGTGACATATTCCCTTGGCTCACCTGCCTCTTGACCACCTCCCTTAGCCTCGCTGGCCTACCTAGTGGCCGAAAAATGGCCAAATCAAGAGCCTCCCCACATGGAATTAAACCTAATTCAAACCTAGAGGCCACCTCATCCCATTTGAAGCTTATAGCGTCTCTGCCCTCCACATAGGCAGCACATTTCAGCCCCCAATTCGCCATGACAGCCACCTCTAAGCCATTTTTATAAAAGCTCCAGCTCCACGGCCATTGAAGTGTGCTGAAATTTTCTCAAGGAAACTCCTCCAAATAACTCCTTAAGCTTCTTTAAGACCTCCGCAGTGCAACTCAACCATTAAATTACCCTAAATCCCTTTGGCGAAGCTCAAAAAATTGCCAGATGCAGGACAGAGTTCTCCATACCTCTAAACTCCACCAAAATCAAATTAAACTCACCCACACCATCACCACATGGAAAGAAGAAGAAGACCCATAAAATTTCCCTCACAGAGAGCCCCTAGTATAGCTATAGACCAACACCTGAAACTGAGCTTAGTTAAATTCCTACATAAACCTTTCACCACAACAAGAGGCTTAATCCCTAGCCTCCTTGGACCTCCATGAACCTGCCAAGCACCTCTGATCGAAGCTTCCCTTCTCAGGTCAAAGGTATTGAACTTCCCCTCTACCTGAGCCTATTTTAATTCTCCTTTTAATTAGAATCAATTTCGTAGCATGTTTACCTTATGAATGTATTCTTCACACATAGAAGAGTCCATATGAACAAACCCGAAGCGATTTGGTTGAGTCTAGGCCGAGATCTTAAGGTTTAAAGTTGAACGGTTACCGGTTCACTCTATTGGAGATGATGATGGAGAGTCATTTGATCAAGCATGTATCAGATAGATGAATGAGATCGAGCCAGACGGAAGCTTCGTGCGTGAACAGGGGGACGCGTGGTAGCTGGTGTGGATGGCGACAATGAATGGAAGCGCACCGCATGTACCATTTGGAGCTGCCTAAAATGAGGTGGTGTCCTGCGTTTAAATAGAAAAATAGGGTATTTTTTATTTATTTAAGTACCTGGTCTTTAAAAATCCATATATTGGTGTAGAAAAATCACAAAAATAAAAGAAAAATACTCTAGTGCTCAGTGAATAGAGAGGAACAATGTGGAAATGGTTTAAAGTTATTTTGATGCATTTTTTATTTTTAGTTAATTAAATGCTACTTTGAGTCTTTTAATTTTCCATGCATGTTGAAATTTTAACATGACTTGAACTTTTGACATATTGTTGCCTCTATCGTAGGGAACATTCTCTGATTTTTCCAAAGTCAGAGGAGATCTCTAGACAGAGATCCATATTTTTCAAGTTTATGTTTATTATTTGCATGAATTAATCATAATAATTAGCATGTTTCTTAGGAAATTCCATTAAAATTTTGGAAGGTTTTTCATGACCATTGAACCATTTGGAAAATATTTCATGGGTTAAGTCATTAAAAATGCACTTAATTTTCACAAACCCTAAAACATAAAGAAAATTAATTTTGGGAAATACAAACATATAAATGACTTAATTTTTCATCTTCAATTTGATTTAAAGTTCAAAGAATTCCCCAGAAAAATTTCAAAACATTTGGAGCTCATTTAATAACTCAAATTGATTTTTCAAGATAAATGTCACTTTTAACACTAAAATGATTTTTAATAATTAAAATATTACTAAAAAAATTACAACAATTGGTTTTTGGAGTTCTATGGGATCAGAAAAAATTTCTAAAAATAAATTTTTAATTAAAATAAAAATTCTATTTTCAAGCCTATTTTCAATATTTAAATAATTAAAATTAATAAAAATCACAAAAATAAAAATATTCATGGAAATGTTCTAAATTGTTTCCTAAACACTCAGGAACAAATAGAACATTTTTCTTGATAATTGAAATTAACATATTGAATTTTGAAGCTTAAAATAAATTTTAAAGGCTAAAAATGGATTTTCACTAAAATAATTATAACAACTCAAAGAAAAATTAAAAAAATGTGAAATTTTTTCTCTGAGTTCTTTGAACTCAAATAGATTTATTAAAAAATATAAAACATTATTTTCCACTTTTTAAAAAAATTATAATTAATAAACACTCCATAATTTAAAATAATTCTATTAATTCAAATAAAATTGAAAAAATCATGAATGTTGGCCTAGATGATTCTATAGTTTAAGTCTACCTCAAGTAAAAATTTTAAGGGATTAGACTTTCTCATTGGTCATGTTAGGGAATTTTCTATGAAAAATCCTATTTATTGCATGTAAATAATTATATAAATTAAATTAAATTTTCAAAAATCACATTTTCTCTAATGATGTCTTGGTTGACCCATGTGTAAGGTGGGATAAAAATTCCAAGGTCATTTGAATTAAATTTGATGAATTATGAAGTGATAGAGCCGTAAAGGCAAAAATGTAATTTTAGAAATTTGGCCTTAATTAACATTAGGCTTAAGTCAAAAGGGGAAATGGGTAATCTTTGATCCTAATCAACATATTTGCATGACTAAATCATAATAGATTAATTGGTAGAAACCCATCTCCCTTTTATTAATTAAAAGGATAAATTTGTAATTTCCTTAAATTACTTAAATTTTGAAGTCTAGTCAATTAAATGATCATAGACTTAGGGGTAGGATTTTGGATTTCAATAACACACTAATTTAATACCCCTATTAGACATTCAAATGACTTTAAAAACAATGAGTCGTCATCACTTAAAATTCAATCTCTTTCAAAATATATAACTAGAACACCTACTAAAATCTTAAGGGCTTAGTAATGATCTAGGCTAAATCAAATTTGGTTAATTCATAATTAGAAAAGTGAACATAATTAAATATTGAACACCTTTAAAACACTAAAAGCCCAAATTAAAAAGTTGACTAAGTTCCTTGATAACATTAACTTGCCCTTTTAACAGTCTTCGCCAACATAATCCTCAAATTAAGTTATAAATGATAATTACCCTACTCTAGGGGATAATTGAAACATCAATGTTCATTCAGCATTAAAGGTATTTACAGAATGGTTTATTAAGCAACATAATAAGTTTAAAAAAGAGCTCGAGACTTTTCACCAGGTGGTGAGAGAGAGACATGGACCTGCTTCTTTCTCCAGACCTGTTGGATACCTGGAATGTCTACTAAACTTATTGTGTTTTTCTTGATAAAATCATCCTTAATTAATCAAATCGAGACCCACCAAAATATGACCTAGCCACTAAAACCTTACTTTTCCGCTTTATATAAAGTGCTCTCATATGCATTTTTAGATTCTGGTAGTGGAATGAGAAGACTCGCAAGGTACGCTTTTTAAAGTTTACAGTGTCGTCTTTCTTATACTTTCATATTGTACTTATTATGCTTACAAAACTTGCATGCTGAATAATAATGTCATCCTGCATGAAAACCAAAACTGCTAAGATAGCCGCAAAACTAAAATCAAAACAAAAATCAAAACTAAAATCAACCAAGATAAAAATCACCTCCACAACATTCAAAATATAAAACAACTCAAAATTTAATCACAAACATCACAAAAACAACAACTACAACTAAATTAAGACGTCTATATTGGATGAACTGGAATCTCTTTGAGGAGGTAACCTACGGTTGCTAATGAGGCTTCCCATGGTCTAAATGAAACTAAATATCTCATTAAGTTGAGATTAGTCAATTCTTTTAGACTAAATAAATCTAATAGAAAATAGTGGTGCCAGAACGAGGGAATCGTAGGATCGTAACTTGTGTCGCTCTAATCAACTTTAACATCCCCCATAAAATTTAAAGAACTTCAATCATAGGGCCACCTGATTTAATATCTTCAACTGACACACTAGAAAACTTGCACCGTAATGATAAGGAGCTGGGAGCTAGCATGGTGGACAACACGGGCATCTTCAACAACAAAACCTGTCTTCCCGAGCTAAACCAATCTTCCTACCTTATACTTGAAACAACAAAGCCATAGGACTTGGAGATTGTTTGCCTATGCGACGTAAATCCTCACCTTATCTTTAGGCCTTTGTATAACCCTGCAATACAATATATGCCCTAACTCATCTTAGGATTCTGAGGTTTTCATCCTCATGACCTAAATCCTCACATCTTCTAGTCAATTTGTGTGGTCGTTTCAGACGAATGTAAGCCCTAACAAATAAAGTTGGCTGGATGAAACACTTATACATTTCTCCTCAAAATTGAAGCCAAACAATAAGATAGACTGTGAAGTCACTGAGGTTCTCCTCTGGATCTATGACCCCATAGTTCTTCCTCCATTGGATTTCAAGAAACAAAATGTTTCAAATTTGAGTCATTCCCATTTCACACCCCTTTGTCCGATTTCATTGAAAAGTCTTATCTTTTTGAACTCCTTGAAGATAATATTTCCTGATTTTTATCGAGAGTTTTCTTAGGTGACTTTAGTCTTTTAAGAAGTAATTAACTAGAGGGGCTTGCTTTTATAGGAAGCTTGTCCAAACCGAGCATAATATAAACTTTATTTAATTATTCATATTAAATAGGGGAATTTGTACGCAAATAAAACGGTTTCGCGGACCAAATGGATGTTATATATTTATTACATTATTTGATTGAGCCTCATCCTCAAGTCTTGTGTTTATCTTTTGGAATAGATACAGGGTTTGAGGTATAGTGCTCTTTCATTTAAACAATGAAAAGTATGGGGTCAGTTTGATTTCATATTTTTCTAAAACTATATATATGTAAATTAAAATGTCCATTCAAAGCGAGTGACAAAATTTCAATTCCGGCGATTAACAGCTTCTAACGGGCGATTCCACAACCCAAAATAGTGCCGAAAATACTTTATTGAGCATAGAATTGGAGCAATACATATAGTTGAGCAATAAACAAAACTCCACTAGAGCTCTATATTACTTGAGCGATACGTATACTTGCATTTATATAATTGTGACTAAATAAAAGATAAAAAATTTATCAAAAATAGAAAGTACACATCAAGTTTTGGTACCGTTACCGAAGATTAAAGTCTTCAAGTTGTGGTGTCAACTTGGTAAAACCGAAAATTTAAAAGAAATCGCGTTCACCTTTAAAGGCCCAATTACCCCATTTCACCCCCAATATCCACCAATTTGATCCCAATTACCCCCAAGTTCAATTCTAAACTCAAGCTCATCATGAACAAGCTTGATTTAAACCAAATCCAATTCTAATTGACCCACATTGAAATCCAATTTCAACCCACATAAAAAAACCCCAAGTTGACCCTAAATGAAAATCTCAATCAATTGGACCCCAAATCTGTCCAATTGTACCAATTTTGCATCATGAACTCTTCAAAACATTTCCACATATCAAATTAAAGCTTCAATTAGTCTTGGTCAAGCTTCAATTTCACTCAAACCCAACTTTAAGCTAATTCGACCCAAATTCAAACTACACAACAAAATTGACCAAGACATGCCAAATTGATGAAACTAAAGCCTCTATAGCCACCTTCTGTACCTTAGTGACTAGGCTAGACCCACGTAGCCCACCCTAGGTGAGTCATAGACCAAAAGTCCCCTAAATTAAGGGATTTGTTTCCTAAATTCCTTAAGACAAAGAGATTTTTGCCAAAACCCATCACCAACCCAAATTAATTGTTGTGACAGATTCTCCTGAGGTCTCTAAGCCACCTGAGCACTTCCCCTACCCTGGACAGCCGCCCTGTTCATCGGGGAGCCAAAATTGAGAGCACACATGCCTTAATCAAACCCAATTTCACCCATCCAAGTTGGTCAGCTCCAATTGGTCATTTACATTTTTCTGCCCTCCACCTAAGCACCCAATTACACCTGAATTGAAGCCCTGAGCTCCACCGCCAGAGCCTCTATTTAAACCACCTCTTTTATGGACAAAATAGGAACTAACCAATTTCCTTAGGGAGACTCTGTCTAATTGCTTCCTGACACTCTCCAAGAACTCTCAAGCTCAAGCCATCCATTTTTCCCCTCTCGATTCCCCTGTGAGAGCTAAATTCTGAGTTCAAAATTTAGTGAAAATCATGACATATTTCCTCACACCTCCACAGTCAACCAAACTCCAATTAACTGTGCACACACCATCCCCTAAGTGAGAGGAGTTGATTCCCCATAGAAGCCCATCACAAAGAGTCACTGACATAGACTTTGAACAACACTTGAAATTGACCTTGGCTAAAATTATACCTAAACAATTCACCACAGCCCAGGAATCCATATGGATGTTCATTGGACTCATTCAAAGTTGCTACAACCATCTGATTGAGGCTTTCCCTCTAAGACAAAGGTATTGAGCCTCAACCCTAAACCAAGTTTAAATTGTTCCTTCATACATTTTTATTCTATTTCATGACATATAAACCATATGAATGTGTTTTTCTTGAGTAGATGAAGGTGTAGGAATAAACATGAAGTAAATTGGTTGAGTCTAGCTCGAGATCTTAAGGTTTTAGTGTGAATGGCTTACAGGTTAGATCACTTGGGGATGATGAACGGATGTCGTCTGATCATGTGTGTATTGAATGGATGGTTATAATGGAGCTAGATGTAAAGATTGAATGAAAAGGTTGGCTGATGAGGCGGTTACATGGCTGGCGACATCAAATAGCAGAGCGTTGCGTGGAGATTTTGGAGCGGATGAGGATGAGGTGGCCCCACGTGTTTAAGTATAAAAATATGTATTTTCTAAATTTATTTAAATGATAGATATTTAAAATCCATAACATTTCATAGAAAAATCATAAAATTACATTTAAAATATCCTCTTGCTTAGTGAACAAAGAAGAATAATGTAGAGAAAAATAAAAATTATTTGTTGACTCTCTCATTTTTAAATAATTAAATAGTCTCTGTGGAATTTCAATTTATTATGACTAAGCATTGCTCACATATCTTCAAATTTTGAGGGTTTGTTCCTCGTACCAAATGCTAAGTTCTCCAATTTTCCAAGGCTAGAGGACATCTCTGTGTATCTAACCATAATTTTCAAACAAAGATGGCTATTTTGCCTCAATTTAATAATATAAATTAAAATATTACTTAAAAAATTATGGGATAAATTTTACTAGGTTTTCTGTGGCTAAGTATGTCTAGGAAAAATATTATGATGGTTTGAATAATTTTGTTCGTTTTTGTATTTAATTAAGTTTGTGTATATTATACTAGTTTATATAAATTAACTATTAATAAAAAATAAAAAAAATAAATTATACATTGTGTGTAAAATTCATGTTAACCCACTGTAAGAAATTTGAAAATTTTTTGATTAAGTTTTTGTACTAAAGTTGACTTTTCAAGAAACATGTATTTTTGTACAAAAATAGTTATAATAAGTTAAATACACTTAGGGAAATTATGAAATGTGATTATTTGAGTTCCTTGTTATTAGGAGCACTTAGGAAAAATAAAATTAATTTTTGATAAAAATACTTGATTTTTTACCAATATTTCAAATTTAAAATAATTAAAAATAATAAAAAAATTCCAAAAATACAAAAATATTTCAAAATGTTCCTAATGGTTTCTTGATCTCAGATGACTCATTAAAATATTTTTCATAATTTTTCTAAGTTAGGAATAAAATTTTAAAGGCCCAAACATGAATTTTTCTTAATTTTTCTCATTAGAATAATTGTAATAAATAAATCAAAACGTCATAAAATATAAAATTTGTTTCTCTGAGTTTTCTAGACTTAGAGACATTTAATAAAAATATAAGAATAATTTTTTGATTAAATAAAACATATTTTTCATTCAAATTACAAAAAAATCAATAAATAAATATAAAATTAAATTAAAGATTTGACTAAAAAAATCATGAAATTTTGCCTAAGTGTTTCTCGACCTAAGGAAACCTTTAATAATATTTCCATAAACCAAAAATATTATTTTGATTGATTAAATAAATTATTTTTAAAAATCCTATTTTCTAAGTTAAAATAATTATTTTAATTAAAATTTGAAAACCACATTTTCTCCTCTAATGTTTTAATTGCCTTTATGGATATGGTACTCAAAATTTGCTAAAATCACTTGAATTATGCTTAGTGAGTTATGAGGTGAAGTGCCTCAAGGGTAGAGTGGTAATTTTAGATTTTGGTCCCTCAATCAAAATTTAGGATTAATCAAAGGGAAAATGGGTAATTTTGATATTAATGAATATGTTTGGATGATTGAAACATAATGGGTAAAAGGTAGAAACCAATTTGCCACCTTTCCACAGTAACAATAAAACTATAAGTTGCTAAATTATCAAGATTTTGGGTTAATCAGAATCAAGTGATGGGCTTAAACTAGGGAGATGATGTTTCACTTATGAATAAGTCCACAATTAATGATAATCTGACTTCTTTTAATCAGAATCCTTATCACTTAAATTAAAACTTTAACATTTATTAACCTTTCTCCCAGTAGATTTATTAAGGGGCTTGGTAGTGATATAGGCTTAATTTTAAAATTTGTTTGGTGGGATTTAGAAGATAACATGATTGATGATTAACACTATCAGCTAGCTTTAGTGGTGGGAAAAAAAGTCCTTAATGACTGAAACTTGCCTTAGGGGCATTCACTTACATAACTTTTAAGTAAAATATCAATTGATTCATTGAGTACCCCATCCTCAAGGTGGTTAAAATGTCAAGATTCATCGAGTAATGGGGTAGTTTTAATTTAACCTGGGATGATTAATGGAACAATATTATATGTTCAAGATGAACTCGAATGCTTCAAGAGATAGTTAAACCAGTAAGGGATCATGATACACCTAAAATGTATAGTGTTTTAATACACATTTTTATACCTATTTTTGAAATATGTGCTTCAATGAAAGGTATGTTGACATCACTTTTGGTTGAGGTTTAGATTCTCCTCTTTAGTAGCCTAGGGTCTAGTTGTAGGACTTCCCTGTTGACTATTCCTAGAAAACTATAAAAGGAACCCTCACTATTAAAAATTCCAAACTCCTCTTTGCTCAACTTGAAGTTCCACATACTTGTCCGAACCTCTAACACTTAGTAGGTGGGTTCACTATAGAGGAGCTCAAGAAGAGTTCTCATAGGATAGTTGGACCTTAAGGTTGACTCTAGGTGTTGTTCTAGGGCTAAGATACGCACTTGCAATCATTCTCACTCACAATCACTCACAACCTTAAACCTAAATCTCTTGACTTTGGTCCCTTGACACTTTTTGGATACTTATGTAAGTGGTCCCCTAAACCCACTGCCCTAGGCTAGGGTTTAGCTAATACCAGTACATAGAGGACCCAAAATGTGGTTTCCATTGGTCCATGACTTATTGATGGTGGTTGGCACCCCAACTCTACCAAAGTGCCCAACCTAGTCTTTTTTTCCCTAAACTCACTCAAATTACTTAGATACCTTTGGGACCCTAAATTTTACAAAATTCCCAAATTTAACCTAAATACTCAAATTTATTCAAAAATCATTTCAAACCCCTTGAAAACACCCAAACTACCCAAAATCACCAAAATTTCCAAATTACCAAAATGCCCCTCCTTAGCCCAAAATTCCAAAATTTCCAAAAAATCCCAAAAGTTCCCAAAACCTTACAAATATTCCAAATTTCATTTTATCAACTACCACATGACCAAATTTGACCAATTTGACCATATTTGGTGAAAACCTTCAATTTACCCTTAAAAGGCCTAATTTTCCCCAAATTTACTTCAAATGTCCACCAATTTGGTTCCAATCTCCCATAATTACAATTCTACACTGAAATTCACCCTTCATATGATCAATCTAAATCAAATCCAAGCTTAATTGACTCATGCTTTGAGCTTAATTTAGTTCTAAACTAAACACCACTTTTGGTTCTATGGCTTGGTTCAACCAAATTGAACCTATCGCCTATTCAACTTGCCACAATTTATGTTATAAAATCTTCATAAAATTCATATACATTAAACTTGACCTTCAATTGGCCTTGGTGAGACCTCAATTTCATTTAATTTTGACCTAAGTCCAAAAAGTCCCAAATTTGCTCCAAATTGGTCATATGCCCAAATTTCACCAAATTGATGGTTTTAGCCCTAAAATTTCTACTCTATTCCTTCATAAAAAATCTTCAAAACATCTCCCTTGATCAATTGGACCATTCAATTTGGGCTTATCCTGAGGCTAGCCCAACCTAGACCTAGGTCTAGCCCAACATGCCCAAATTGACCAAATTTCAAAAATCCCTAAGGATTGCCTTGGGGTCGAAGATGATTCCGAAGACTCCCCAATAGAAGACGCCCCACCAGAATTCGAATAAGAAAGAAAATCAACAATTGATGAACTAAAAGAGATCAATTTGGGGAAACCCAGACCCACTTTCATAAGCTCTCTACTCAGTACTGAAGAGTCTACAAAATTGGTCAAGCTGTTGACAGAATTCAAAGATGTTCCTTCTTTGCATTTCTTGCGATTGATTTTCCACGAATATCAGAATTTGAAGAGTCTCATTACTTCAAAGAAATCCATTGACATCTTTTCAAAAAGAAAGAAAAGATTCTTTTGGTTCCTACATAATTATTCTGTATATGAATGCGAATATCTCTTACTTTTTCTTCGTAAACAGTCTTCTTATTTACGATCAATATCTTCTGGAGTCTTTCTTGAGCAAACACATTTTTATGGAAAAAGAGAATATCTTCTAGTCGTGTGTTGTAATTCTTTTCAGAGGATCCTATGGTTCCTCAAAGATACCTTCATACATTATGTTTGAATTTACGATCTATTCATTCAATATTTCCCTTTTTAGAGGATAAATTCTCACATTGAAATTATGTGTCGGATCTAATAATACCCTATCCCATCCATCTGTCAATCTTGGTTCAAATCCTTCAATGCTGGAATTGACCCTCCAATTGAACTCAAAATCGCTTCAACCCTTCAACAAAAATCTTCATTACAATGATATACATAATTTTGATCAATCAATTGGGCCAATTGACATGGCTAGCCTAGCCCAAACCCAAGCTTTGTTCATATGAACCACATTGAACTCATGCACTAAAGATAGCCTAACTACCCCAAAGTCACCAAATTAATGACTCCACAGCCATTAGTTGGACCCTAGCGACCAGCCTAAACTTCTTAAAACCACCTAATCTAAGACATGGACAAAAGGTCCCATAAATTAAGGGATTTCTATTCCATAATTGCTTCTCAAGATCTTTTTGCTAAAACTAAACACCAACCCATTTAATTACAGTGACATATTCCCCTGGCTCACCTGACCTCTCTGACCACTTCCCTTGGCCGTCCGGCCTGCCTTGTGGCCGGAAAACACCAAAATTGTGAGCCACCCCCATAGAATCAAACTAATTTTAAACCTAGAGGCCACCTCATCTAAATTAAGTGATGGATCCTCTTCATCCTTCACCTAAGAAGCACATTTCACCCCCCAAATGGCCATCGCAGCAAGCCTTAAGCCATTTTTATAAAAAGCTCAACTCCATGACCATGGTGGAAGTGATAAAAATTTCTCAGAGAGATCCCTCCAAATTTCTCACAGAGACTCTTTGAGGCCTCCTCAGCTCCATCCAACTAGCTTCCACACTGATTCCCACTGTGAAGGCCCAATTTTGAGCTCAAACTTCTGCCTAAAATCAGGGCAAAGCTCATTACACCTCCACAGTCTATAAAACTCAAATTAAACTCATTCACACCTTCACCACACTGAAATAGGGAGATACCCCATCAAATTCCCCGTCCACAAAGCCTCTAACATAGCTCTAGACCAACACCTGAAATCAAGCTTGGTCGAATTCATACGTAGCTCTTACACCACAACAAGAGGCTCAATCTGTAGCCTCATTGGATATACACAAATGTGTCAAACACCTCTGATTGAAGTTTCCCTTCTCAGAGCCAAGGTATTGATCTCCTCTATTGACTTCACTTTTGGTTGAGGTTTAGTTTTTTCCTCTTTAGTAGCCCAAGGTCTAGCCATAGGACTTTTCTATTGACTATTCTTAGAAAACTAGAAAAGGCACCCTCACCATTAGAAATCCAAAACTCTTCTCTATTCAACTTGAAGTTCCACATGTTGGTCTCTACCTTTAAATACTTAGTAGGTGAGGTCACTATGGGGGAAACTCAAGATGAGTCACCCTTAGAACTGCTGGACCTTAAGGATGACCATGGGTGTTGATCTAGAGATAAGGCACTCACTACGCTCATCTACACTCACTAGACTCACCTGCACTCATCTACACTCATAATCACTCAGAACCCTAAACTCAAATTTCTAGCCTAGATCTCTTGATCTTTTTGGGATACTCATGTAGATGGTCCCCTAAACCTACTAGCTCTGAGGCTATGGTTTGGCTAAGACCACTAAGTAGAGGACCCAAAATGAGGTTTCCACTGGTCCATGGCTTGTTGGTGATGGTTGGTACCTCAAATCTACCAAAATACCCATCTTGGCTTTTTACCCCTAAACACCCCCAAATTACCAAAATAGCCATCTTGCGCCCAAAATCCCAAAGATTCTAAAAATTCCCAAAAAATCCCAATAAATGGAAAATATTCTCATTTTCATTTCTCTCAACTACCACATGACCCAATTTGACCAATTTGACCACCTTTAATCAAAATCCTTAAAATTTCCTTTAAAGACCGAATTTTCCCCAAATTCAACCTAAATGTCCATCAATTTGATCTCAATTGGCCCCAATTACAATCCTAAACTAAAATAAAATTTTTATATGACCAAAATTAACCAAATCCAACCCTAATTGGCCCATGATTTGAGCCCAATTTCGATTTGGGTCAAAACCCCAATTTTGGCCATTAGAGCTAATCTCACCAAGTTGAACCTATAGCCTAGTAAATTGGCCTCAATTAACGTTGAAAAGTATTTATAAAATTCCTATACATCAAAATCAACTGTCAATTGGCCTTTGTGAAGTCTCAAATCCATTTTATTTTGGCCTAAATCCAAAATTCCCAATTTTAGCCCCAAATTGGCTAAGTCCCCAAATTTCACCCAATTGATAGCCTTAGCCCCCAAATTGGCTTCCAATTCATGTTGAAAACTCTTCATGAGGCCCATATTGATCATTCAAAATAATCAATTTGGACTTAGCCGAAGGCTAACCTGAGCTAGACCCAAGCCTAGCCCAACATGATCAAATTGATTAAAGTTCAAAATTCCCTCAAATTGACCCTTCAATTGAGCTCAAAACCACTTCTATTATTCACCAAAGTTGTTCCTTATGATCATATACACTAAATGTAGCATTTATTTGGCCAACTGAAAACCTAAGTTTTTGTCATTTGCACCCACTTGGACCCATGCACTAAATGTGCCTTAACCACCCTAAAGTCACCAAATTAACTCCATCACAGACATTAGTTGGACTTAGTGACCAGTCTAAAAACCATGAAACCACCTAAATCATGCCATGAACTAAAGTTCCCCCAAATGAAGGGATATTGTTTCCAAAAATGCATGTGCTTAAGATATCCTTACCAAAATTAGTTATTATTGCACTAAATTGCTATGACATATTCCCCTTGCTTCCCTGAGATCCTAGCCACCTCCCCGTGGCTGGCTGGCCAGCCTAGTGGCTGAAAAAGCCAAAACCAAGAGCCACCCCCATGGAGCTTCACCCAAATCAAACCTAGAGGCCAACTCATCCAAATTAAACTATGGAGCCCCTCTGCCCTCCACCTAAGCACCACATTACACCTCTTAATTAGCCATGACAGCCACCATAACCCCATTTTTATAAAAGGCAACCTCCATGGCCGTTAAATTAAGTGCTGAAATTTCATTAGTGAGACATCTCCAAACTTCACACAGAGCTTCCCTAAGATCATTTCAGTGCATTCCAACCATTTTCCCTCACCAATTTCCATTGTCGTAGCTCAATTTTGAGCTTGGGACCTTGCCGGAAACCAGGACAGAACCCAATACACCTCCTCAGTCCACCCAAACTCAAATGAACTCTACTCACATCTTCACAATAGTGAAAGAAGCCAAAGCCCCATAAAATCTCCCTTCTACAGAGCCTCTACCATAGCTATAGACCAACACCCAAATCCAGCCGTGATGGAATTCAAACCTAGGCCTTACACCAAGACTAGAGACTCAATCCCTAGCCTCTTTAGATCATAATGAATGTGATCAAAGCTTCACTTCTCAGAGCAAAGCTAAAAAACCTCACCTCTTCCCGAGCCTACTTCAATTCTCCATCTACTTCGGGTTAATTTGATTGCTTGATTACCGTATGGATGTGTTCGTCTCACTTAAATGAGTCCATGGGATCAAATCCGAGGTGATTTAGTTGAGTCTAGGCTGAGATCTTATGGTTTTAGTGTGGACGGTCATAGGTTCATTCTATCGGGGACAATGAAGGGGAGCCGTTTGATCAAGCGTGTATCAAATGGATGGAGGAGATCTAGTTGTACAACGCTTGGGGACATAAACAGCGGGCCGAGTCAGCGCCGAGGTGGATGGCGGTGTAAAATGGAAGTGTCCCGCGTGGAGCTTTGGAGTTTTCATAGGTTGAGGTTGCACGCGTTGTTTAAAGAGAAAAATAGGGTTTTTTCTATTTATTTAAGTACCCATAACTTAGAAAATAAATAAATTTGTGTAGAAAAATCACAAAAATAAAATAAAAAATATCCTCTTGCTCAGTGAATAGAGGAAAATAATGTGGAATAAATTTCAAGTCCATTTGATGCATAAAATATTTTTAATTAATTAAACACTATTTGGGATCATTTGACTCCCCATGCATATTGATACATCACCTTGGCTTAAAATTTTGGCATGTTGTAGCTCCTGTCAAGGGAAACATCCTCTAATTTTTCCAAGGCCAGAGGATGTTTCTGTACAGAGAGCCATATTTTTCAAGATCTTGCACATTATTTCCTTAAAATAATCATGAAAATTAACATATTGATTAGAAAATTCTAAGAAAATTTTGGAAGGTCCGTCATGGCTACAGAAGCTTTTAAAAATAATTCTATGGGTCAAGTCATTTAAAATGCACTTAAATTTTAAAAATACTAAATCACTAAAATAATTAATTTTAGAAAATATAAACATTTAAATGACTTGATTTTTGATTTGCACTGTGATTTATGATTCAGAGAGCTCACTATAAAAAGTTCAAAATATTTTGAGTTCATTTGATAACTTAAGTTGATTTTTAAAGATAAATACCACTTTTGACACTTAAATAATTTTTAAAAAATCAAAATAAAACTAAAAAAAATAATGAAACTTAGTTTTTTAGTTCTTTGTGATCAGGGATATTTTATAAAAATAAAATAATATTTAGAATAAAAACTTGATTTTTAACCTATTTTAAATATTTAAAATAATTAAAAATTCATAAAAAACACAAAAGTAATAAAATTTATGGAAATGTTTTAAACTGTTTTCTAAGCACTTAGAAACAATTAGAATATTTTTATAGATTTTTAAAATAAAGTTATTGAATTTCAAAGTTTAAAAATAATTTTTAAAGGCTAAAAATGAGTTTTTACTAAAATAATTCCAATAAATCAAAAAAACATCAAACAAATATGAAATTTGTTCCTCTCGGATCTCTAACCTCAAAGAGATTTTTCAAAGACACAAAACATAACTTTCATCATTTAAAATATTTTATTTTAATTAAATAACCCAAAACTTAAAATAATTCTGATAAATCACAGAGAATTCAAAAAAACATCAAATTTGGTCCAAAGGCTTCTCTTATCTAGGTATACCTCCAATAAAATTATCGAAGGATTAGAATTTACCTTGGTCAAGTTAGAAATTTTCTTTGAAAAATCCCATTTTTGCATGAAAATAATTATTAAAAATAAATTAAATTCTAAAAAATCATATCTTCCCCTCTGATGTCTTAATTGACCCATGAATGAGGTCGGATAAAAATTTCAAAGTCATTTAAATTGAATTCAATAAATTAAGAAGTGTTCGACCCTTAGGGGCAAATGTGTAATTTTGGAAATTTAGCCTTAATTAACATTTAAGCTTAATTTAAGGAGGGAAATGGTTAACCTCTGATCTTAATCAATTTATTTGATGCTTGAAACCCAAAGGGTTAATTTGTAGAAACCAATCTCACTTTCCTCATTAAAAAGATAACTTAATAAATCTCAAAATTATTAAAATTTGGGAGTTTATTAAAATTAAATGATCCTAAACTTAGGGGTACGATATTTGAAGTCAATAGTTAATCAATTTAATACCCCTATTTTGATTTTCAAATAAAATATAAATCATGAATCTTGACCACTTAAAGCTTAACTTTTTCAAAACTCATTAAGACACTCACCTAGGTCTTAAGGGCTTAGTGGTGACTTAGGCCAATTTAAAATTGACTAAATGAAAATTAGAGAAATAAACATAACATAATCAAACATCCTTGAAACACCACTAAGCCTAAATAAAAAATTGGCTAAGTGTTTAGGTTACACCAACTTGCCCTTTAAGGAAAATCACTCACATAATTTTTAAATTAAATAATAAATGATAATTACCCCTTTATTAGGGATAAATAAGACATCAATGTTCACTGAGCAATAAAAATATTTACAGGATGAACCATTAAGCAACATAATCGGTTTAAATTAACTCGAGGCTTTTCACAAGTTGGTGAGAGGGAGGTATGGACCTGCTTCCATCTCCAAACTTGTTGGATACCTCAGAGGTTTATTAAACTTAATATGTTTTGCTTGAAAAAATCATCCTTAATTAAACTCCTATGGACCCACCAAGCTATGACATAGGTTTAGAAAAACTATAAAAATTTTACTTCCATGTTTCATATAAACTGCCTTAACATGCATTTTGAGTTTCAGGTGGTGGAACGAGAAGACTAGCCAGGTATGCTTTTATGGTTTCTAGCATTGTCTTTCTTGTACTTTCATACTGTGTTTTTCATACTGTGCTTTCATACCTGCAAATTTGCATGCTAAACAATGACGCCACCCTGCATGGAAAACTAAAACTATCGGGATAGCCACAAAACCAAAACAAAAATCAAAACCAAAATTAAAATCAACCAAGATAAAATCCACCGCCACAACATTCAGAATATAAAACAACATAAAAATTAATCACAAACATCACACAAAACTACAATTTTAACTAAATTAAGATGTCTCTATCGAATGATCGGGAATTCCTTGGAGGAGGCAACCTACGGTTGCTAACGAGGCTTCCCACAGTTTAAATGAAATTATAGAACTCATTAAGTTTAGTAAGTTCATTTGGACTAAGTGAATCCAATAGAAAATAGTGGTGTCGGAATGAGGGAATCGTAGGATCCTAACTGGTCTCGCACTAATGAACTTTAATATGCCCCCTATAAAATTTAAAGAACTTCAACCATAGTGCCACCTGATTGGACATTATAACTTGACACACTAGAAAACTCAAACTCGTCGCGGCAGGAGCTTGGAGCTAGCAAGGTGAGCAGCACGATCATCTTTAACAGCAAAACCCAACTAAACCAATTTTCCTTCCTTAGACTTAAACAACAAAGTTATAAGACTTCGAGTTTGCTTGCATTTGCAACATAAATCATCACCTTATCCATAGGCCTTCGTATAGCCCTGCTATACAATATAAGCCCTAACTCGTCTTAGGATTCTGAGGTTGTCATTTGTCACGACCTAAATCCTCACATCTTTCAGGCTATTTGTGTGATCATTTCACAGGAATGTAAGCCCTAACTAATAAAATTGACAAGATGAAACACCTACATATTTCTCTTCAAAATTGAAGCCAAACATTAGGATAGCTTGGGAAGTCACTGAGGTTCGCCTCTGAATCCATGACATCCCTTAATTCTTCCCCCAATGGATTCTACAATAAAATGTTACCAAATTTGAACAAATCCCCTTTCATACCTCTACGTTTGATCTCATTGAAGAGTCCTACCCTTTGAACTCCTTGAAGATAATAATTCTTGATTTTTATCGAGTGTCTTCTTAGGTGACTTTAGTCATTTAAGATGTAACTAACCATAAGGGCTTGTCCTTATAGGAAGCATGTCTGAACCCAGCTTAATATAAACTCTATTTAATCCTTTATATTAAATAGAGGAAGTTTTCGGCAAATACAACAGTTGCGCAGACCAGACAGACGTCATAATGTCCTCAGTTTATTTGATCGAGCCTCATCCTCAAGTCTTATATTTATCCTTTGGGATAATATAAGATTTGAGGTACAGTGCTCTTTCATTTTAAACTATGAAAAATTTGGGTTCAGTATGATTTCATGCTTCAACGTCCTTCCGAAGCGGGTAACATGATTTTAATTCCGGCGATCGAGAGCTTCTTACGGGCAACTCCCCTCCAACCTAAAAATAGCGCGGACATCCTCTTCCTTTCGAGTCTATTTTGATTATCCATTTGATTTGACTTAATTTAATTGCATGATTACTTTATTGATGTGTTCGTCACACTTAGATGAGTATTTAGAAACAAATCACACCTAATTCAGTTGAGAAACGAGGGAGATCTTAATGTTTTAGTGTGGACGGTCTCGGATTTACTCTATTTGGGGACGATGACGGGGAGCCTTTTGATCGCACGGTTATGTCATCAATGAACGAGATGAAGCCGGACAGCGCTTCGGTTCATAAAAAATGGGCCGAGTCAGCGGCTACGTGGATGACGACGTCCAACTGTAGTGCGCCACGCGTGTCTTCGAAGCTGAGTAGGATCCAGTCAGCGTCGCGTGTTTAAATAGATAAATAGGGCTTTTGAAAAAATCAGAAAATGATCTATAACTTCAAAAATCCATATCCTGGTGTAAAAAATCACAGAAATAAAATAAAAAAACCCTAGTGCTCAGTGATGAGAGGAGAATAAAGTGAAAATGGTTTGAAGTCCATTTGATGCATGTTTTATTTTTAAATAATTAAAAACTGATTTGAGTATTTTGATTCTTCATGCAAGTAAGCATGTCACCTTGACTTGAAATTTTAGCATGTTTTTTCCTCTATCTTAGGAAATATTCTCATATTTTTCTAAAGTTAGAGGAAGTTTCTAGACAAAGATCCATATTCTTCAAGTTTATGCCTATTATTTACATAAATTAATCACGATAATTAGCATGTTGCTTAGAAAATTCTAAGAGAATTTTGGAAACTTTGCCATGACCAAAGAGCCCCTCGGAAGATATTTCGTGGGTCAAGTCGTTGAAAATACACCTAATTTTCACCAACCGTAAAACATAAAAAAATTAATTTTGGGTAACACAAACATTTAAATGATTTTATTTTTAATCTCCACCAAGATTCATATTCCAGAGAACCCCCTATAAAATATTCAAAACATTTGGAGAACATTTAATAACTCAAATTGATTTTTCAAGTTAAATGACATTTTTGGCACTAAAATGATTTTTAATAATTAAAATACAACTTTAAAAATTACAAAAATTGGTTTTAAGTGTTCTCTGTTATTAGAGGAATTTTCTAGAAATAAATTTGTTATTAAACTAGAAATTCCATTTTTAAACCCATTTTTAATATTTAAATAATTAAAAAAATGATAAAAATCACAAAAATAATAAAATTCGTGGAAATGTTCTAAATTGTTTCCTAAGCACTTAATAATAATTAGAATATTTTTTGTGATTTTCTAAATAAAGATATTAAATTTGGAAGCTTAAAATAATTTTTAAAGGCTAAAAATGCTTTTTCACTAAAATAATTTTAAAAATCCAAACTAAAATAATAATAAAAAAATTATTTCTTTGCATCCCTTGACATCAGAGAGATTTAATAAAAATATGAATCCTAATTTTCCACATTTTAAATATTTTATAATTAATAAACACTCCAGAACTTAAAATAATTTATAAAATTCAAATAAAATTCAAAAAATCATGAAATTTGGTCAACGTTATTCTCTAGTCTAAGTCTACCTCTTGTAAAAATTTTAATGGATTAGACTTTACGTTGGTCAAATTAGGGAACTTTCTTTGAAAAATCCTATTTCTTGCATATAAATAAATATATAAATTAAATTAATTTTGAAAAATCACATTTTCTCCTCTTATATCTTAACTAACCCATGAGTGAGGTGTGAAAAAAATTCAAAAGTCATTTGAATCAAATTTGACAAATTTTGAAGTGATAGAACCTTAGGGGAAAAATGTAATTTTAAAAATTTGGCCTTACTTAACATTTATTTAATCTTTGATCCTGATCAACATACTTGGTTGATTGAAACACAAGGGATTAATTGGTAGAAACCCATCTCACTTTTCTTAATTAAAATGGTAAACTTGCAATTTCCTTAAATTATTAAAATTTTGAAGTTTAGTCAATTAAATGATCCTAGACATAGGGGTATGGTTTTGGGTTTCAATAACTCATTAATTTAACACCCTATTTGATGTTTAATTGACTTTTAAAATGAATCATCATCATCACTTAAAATTCAATTTCATTCAAAGTGATTAAGACATTTACCAAAATCTTAAGGGCTTAGTAGTGACCTAGGCTAAATAAAATTTTGTTTAAATGAGGATTAGAAAACTAAACATAAAAATTGAACACCTTTAAAACACTACAAGCCCAAATTAAAAAGTTGGATAAGTGCCTTAATAACACTAACTTGCCCCTTTAAGGGTCTTCACCCAAATAATTCTCAAATTAAATTACAAGTGATACTTATCCTACTCTTAGGGATAATTGAAACATCAATGTTCACTGAGCATTAAATGTATTTACAGGATGAGTTATTAAGCAACATAATAAGTTTAAAAGAACTCAAGAAATTTTACTAGGTGGTGAGAGAGCAGCTTGGACTTGCTTCTTTCTCCAGATCTGTTGGATACCTCGGAGGTCTACAAAACATAATGGGTTTTGCTTAACAAAATCATCCTTACTCAAATTGATATTCTCGAGCACTACGGTGCACCGTTCACCATCAACCTAGATCTTTTTGATAAATGGAAAACACTATAAGATTCAACAATGGTATCTCAAGAGAAGAAATTACAAAAGTTAACTTAAGGAGAGGGAGAGTGCTACCCTCAATAACAGCTCCCATAGATAAAGGAAAGAAAATGTTAACTTGAGAAGAGCTACCTCCACCTCCACCAGTGGAAGAACCACATAACCAAGAGAAAATTGGAGGATCATACAAAGCAGATTACAACGTGCTAGCTCATCTTAGGAGGTTATCAGCCCGATTAAGAATTTACGACGCTCTGATCCTGTCAATAGAGATGAGAGAATATCTGGTTACAGCTTTTCTTGACCCAAAGATTTTCTTAGCTCAATTGTCCAGCACATCCTCTGATAAAGTTTGTTAGTTGAAGGAACAACCTGGGGTAACCTTCACAGATGAAGAGATGCTGCTCGTTACCGCCGACCATAATTGGCCACTCTACATCTCCGTTAACATCGGCAAATTTGTGTTGTCCAGAGCTTTGGTAGATCCTGGAGCATCTCTCAACTTGATGAGCCTACGGACATTGTCCTATTTGGACATCGAAGCTCAAGAACTTTCTGCCAATAAAATAATGTTAAGAGGATTCAAGTAAAAATGAGAGAGAGCCCTTGGATCAATTATATTTCTTATGAAGGTTAGAGAACTCGTAACAATCGCTAAGTTTCATATCATCGATGTCGAAACCTCTTTTAACGCTCTACTAGGTCGACCATGGATTCATGAACACAACATGGTTCCATCATCCCTACACCAATGCATTAAATACTACAAAGTGGGACAAGAAAATTTCATCAAAGAAGACATATAACCATTCTCAGTACATGAAGTTGGTATTCATGAAGACACTGCCTACTACGCGCCTCCAAAATAAAACTATCTTCTCTCGCAAAATTGTCACAAACAGAAGCGAATAATCAGAAAGATCAAAAAGAGGAAGCCATTTAACTCCACTTCAGCAAGCTTCCCCCACTCTCTTACAACAAGTTGGTGGAGGTTCTTTTAGTTCGCACACCCAAGGTCGAGGTCGGGGACGTAGATAAGGACAAACCAATTCAATCGTTGAATGGACTAGGCCAACCATCAACATTGGTGATGAAGACAGTTTCGAAGATGAAATAATGATGACAAAGTAAAAGAAACCTAAGTATGAGATATCCTTAGAAGATGCAGAGAAAAATGAATATGAGACTATGTATGATCGGATAAACTACTATGTGAATGCTATGACCCTTCGGTCCTTCCTCAAAAAATTGAGAGTTTAGAGGTCAAGGAAGTCCGTAGTGTTGGTTCAAAGATGATCAAATTTTACCGTGCTTCTACCTCTACTAATCTTGAAAATCATATAAACATGGATGATGATCCTAACGAGTTAATGGAATTTCCTTTTGGTTATTTTTTGCATTGTGTACAAAAGTTAGTTCAACAGGGACAGTTACCAAAACAAATGCCAAAAGATAAATTTTAACTTTTTAAAAAATTATGGAATGTTAAAAATCAAAATCCAAACTCAAAAGAGGTCTCAGATTTTGTATGGTCAGATCAGCCGATGATTCATAATTTTGCATGGTTATTACTAGTGAATCAGGAGAGGATTGCCCCAATAAAGAGGATGACTATACTGATCAACTAATAGAAGATGCTCCGCCAAAATTTGAGGAGGAAATTAAATCCACCATTAATGAATTGAATGAGATTAACCTCGGGACTGAAGAACAGCCCCGACCCACATTTATAAGTTCTCTACTCAATGATGAACAATCTTTACAGTTGATTGAGTTGTTAATAAAATTAAAAGATTGCTTCGCAGGGAGCTATGATGAAATGCCAAGACTATCAACAAAACATGCAGTTCACAAACTCAGGGTGGACAAGAATACAACCCCAGTAAAACAAGCTCCCAGGAGAATGCCCCCGAAATAGAACAACAAGTTATCACTAAGGTGAAGAAATTAATAGATGCAAACTTTGTAAAAAAAGAGCAATACCCCACGGGGTTGGCTAACATTGTACATGTTAAGAAGAAAAATTGACAAATCTGTGTTTGTGTAGACTTCATGGATTTGAACAAGGCATGTCCAAAAGACAAGTTTCCACTATTAATGCCAGAAATGATGGTAGATATCGCTACAACACATGAAATTTTCTCCTACATGGACGGATCGTTGGGATACAACAAAATCAAGATGGCTCCCAAGGATACAGCACTTACAACCTTCAGAACTCCGATTAGAATATTCAATTACACAATGATGCCATTCAACCTAAAGAATGCTGGAGCAACATACCAACGTGCAATGATGAAGATTTTTGGCGACCTCATTTAAAACCAAGTAGAATGCTACGTGGATGATTTTGTCATCAAAAGTAAACAAAAAATAGAACATTTGTACTTTTTGAGGATCGTGTTCAAACGGTTATTACTTTATGAACTTAAAATGAATCACTTAAAGTGCACCTTCGATGTTACCTTTGGGAAATTCTAAGATTTGTTTTCCATCATCGGGGAATAAAGATCGACCCGGATAAGATTAAAGCTATCTTGGAAATGCCTCATCCTAAAACCTTGAAACAACTATGTTACTTCTAGGGAAAGTTGGCATATCTGAAATGCTTTATTTCTAATCTCTTAGGTAAGTGTCAACCCTTCTCGAAATTAATAAGAACACCAAATTTTTTTGGGAAGAGAAATGTCAGCGGGCCTTTGAGGACGTTAAACAATATTTAATGAAACCTCTTGTTTTAGCAGCTCCTATCCCAGGGAAATTGTTGATACTTTATACCACGACCTTAGACGACTCTCTTGGAGCCCTTTTAGCCCTAGTCCATGATGAGGGTAAAGAAAATGCGCTCTACTACTTGAGTCGCCGCCTGATACCAATTGAGATAAGGTATCCACCTATTAAGAAGCATTGTTTAGCCTTGATTTTTGCCACCCAAAAGCATAGTCAGTGCATACTTTCTCATAAGATCACCTTAATCTCAAAATTTAGTACGTTGCAATATTTGATGACCTGACCAACACTCTCCAGACGTCTAGCAAGATGGTCAATGATCTTATTGCAATTTGATATAACTTTTGTTCCCCTCCATGCTGTCAAGAGACAAATACTAGCAAACTTTCTCGCTGCACACCCACCACAAACTGGCTCCCCTCTCAACGATGAGTTCCCGATGAGCAAAAATTATAAATGGAATTCTCAAGTGCGCAATGTTGGGAAATGTACTTCGATGGTGAATCGTCAGCCAAGAAAAACAAAGGATTAGACGCAGTAATATCAGGCAAAGTAGGGATCAGTTTGATCTTTATCACGCCAAAAATGAGTATGTTGAGGTTCTCATACCATCTAACAGAGCCGTGCACCAATAATGAAGCAGAGTACGAAACTTTAATCACTGGATTGGAATTGACAATCTCAATGGATATAACAAACGTGTCATTTATGGCGACTCTTAGCTAATCATCCAACAAGTCACCATAAAATACAAAATTTTGAAACCAAGATTAACAGAATACCATCAGTACACGATGAACCTGCTGGAGCAGATCATAGATGTGACTTTCTACCAGATTCTTAGGGGAGATAATGTTCATTCTGACGCTCTAGCAAAACTTGCTAACGAACTGGCATGTCCTATGGAAGATTCCATTGAAATTACAGTAGAACGATGACAAGTCTTGTCTCAAATTGACCTCGAAACTCTACACAAGCTTGGAAAAAAGAAACGATGATTGCAGTTGCAGACATCAACGAAGATTGACGTAAGTCATTAGTAGAATATTTGCATACTGGAAAGCTGCCAGAGGACAAGTCTGAAGCGTATCACATTACAAGAAGGGCCATGTCTTACGCTTTTGTGGGTGACATTCTCTACAGAAGATCGTTTGACTAGATGTTGCTATGATGTTTAAGTAAAGCCGAAGCACAGAATATTATTAAAGAAGTGCATGTCGGATTGTGTGGTGCTCACTAGTCAGGGCCGAAGATAAAAATGAAGATTAAAAGACTCAGATATTATTAGCTGGCAATGATGTCTGATTGCATGGATACAGCCAAAAAATGTCACCAGTGCCAAGTGCATGGGGTGGTCTTACTCCAGCCTCTGAATGTGCTACACCCAACTGTCGCCTCGTGGCCATTCTAGTGTTAGGGCATGGAATAATAGGTCCGATAGACACTCAATCGTCCAAAGGACACATATTTATACTTGCTACTATGGATTACTTTTACAGATGGGCAGAGGCAATACCGTTATGTGAGGTTATGGCACAACACGTCCTTCAATTCTTCAAAAGCCAAATTTTCTACTATTTTGGAGTACCACGAAGAATAATTTCTGATAATCGGACAACATTTAAAAGCACAAAAATCAGAAATTTTGTCAAAAGACACGGGATAGTTTGGAGATACTCCAAAATTTACTATCACATAACAAATGGCATGGCTGAAACCTTCAACAAGATATTGGTATAAATTTTAAAGAAAACACGGGATGAAAATAAAAAGAGATTGACACAACAAACTGTTTGAAGCCTTGTGCGCCTACCAAACGAGGTTCAAGTCTCCCACTCAATGTACACCCTACATGCTCGTGTACGAGTCTGAGGTCGTGCTACCATTAGAAATTCAAACACCATCTCTCAGAGTCATTGTTGTCAACCAACACACAACACAAGAAAGTGCAAAACTCAGACTTGAAGAACTAGAGAGTTTTGAGGGAAAACAACTTTAACCATAACAACACTTGGAAATTTTCCAAGAAAAGATGGTACAAGCCCATCACAAATTGGTCTGCTTAAGGACATTCAAAGTTTGTGACCTTGTACTTGTGCTCACAAGGCTTATTCTTGCACAGCACAAAATAGGTGGAAAGTTCAAGCCATCTTGGGAGGGATCATTTGTAATTGAAAAGTTCTACGCAGGAGAAGCCTACCAATTAGTGGATTTTAGAGGCGAAAGACCCATGCTAGCAATCAACGGACGATACCTGAAGACATACTACACAACCTGATACTGCTTACCTTCGCTTGATTTGAAATTTTAAAATTTTGACTATTTGGGGGTTATTAAGGTGGCCAAACGTCTGTGACCGGGTCTAAAATTTTATGTAATAAAATTAACCTCAATATAATGAAAATTTTTAAAAGAATTACACTTCAAATTCTCTCCTTTATTACTTTGAACTTAATATTCTTCTAAATTAAATAAAATACACACATAAATAAACAATCTCTTCATAAACTAAAATTTACTTTAATAAATATTTTGTTTTGTTCTTGTTCACGCTATGCTTTAGTTCACTGAGATTTTTCCTGTCATCTACAGAGAAATGTCAGGCTAGAAGTTGATCTTCTCTTTTAAAGATGGGTGGAATCATACATTAAATGAAAAAATGGCACCATAGGGTGGCGCCATAGACTTCGACATGAACTTCAGTCAAGTTGATATGGACTATGAGTGTCCTCTGATGGATGTGGTTAGTCGTCAAGAAAAGGAAGGGCTACCCTCACTACTAAGAGTGGCCACTAGAGACAATACATCAGTGAAAGGAAAAAAACATGGTAGTACAACAAGACCTCATGGAGGGGCCTAACCGCCTATCGTCTATGATAGCTAGGCCAGTCGGAGGCCTAGTTGTTGCTAATAATTAAAGCATGTTGTTTCCTCCACTACAAAGAACACAGCGTAGAAATGCCACTCGATGAACACAGTTAGCTTTCTTGTGGGAAGAGAAAAGATGCCAAAAATAGGCAGACAACTTGCTCACTCCTATCCCTAAGGGACACATTTATGATCCGAGCAAGAAAGACACCTCCTCCAGCTAGCTCTCTATGGATGAGGAGTCCAAATTTGTTACGAAGCCAAAGACACTACCAGCTTTAGATGATCTGTGTACCGGTTACCCTACCTGCAACGCCGAAATACCTGCACAAAGATCAGCCACAGAGGCATTAGTGGAATGCCCGGACTATAACGTCTTTCACTTACAACATTACAGCACCTTAGGCAAATACACATCTACCAACGATCGATCTCAGACCGCAGATTGACCAATGGAGGAGCCATATGTACCGCTGGGGAAAGATCACTAAGTACATGGAGTCTAAGGCCATATATCCCTTTGGATGTCGAGTCACATGTTTTGTTGACATTTGAACCAGCACCAGTTTGGGTTCCCGCTGATGTTCAAATGAGGGAATACCTGGGAAAACTGCAGACTCCCAGTACTATGGAATATTATAAAATGAGTAAAGTAAATAAAAGAGACCTTGAATTCTATGAAGAAATACAGGGGAAAATCATCAACATACTGGAGGGATTAGAACTGTATAGCAGAGTCTTCTCAGAGACTGTCGAGCAAAGAATTCTTGAATGAATTTTTAACCTAAGGGTCAGAGGTCAAGCATATTTACTTATGGAGAGGACCTATTCTTAGCCAAGGAAATGGATGTAAGGAAAGGGGAGTATTGTCATCAACTGTGGCTACTGCTATAACTTCACAAATGATAGATAAGGGAACCTGCCTGGAATCCTCAGACACTATCAAGTAGATCCATTGCCTCCCATGATAAAGTGGATGATCAAAAGAATAGTCAGATGGAAGATACTGCCGACTACCTGCATTTCAAATAGTTGCATTATCAACATCGACGATGAGCGTGATTGCATTCCTCCCCATATAGACCACCATGATTTTGTGAGGCCTTTATGTATAGTCTCATTTAAGAGTAAAAGCAACATCTTATTTGGGAAATAAATTGACAACATCGGCCCTGCTGAGTTTAGAGGCTCTATGGAGATTCCTCTACCAGTTGGCTCAGTGCTTGTTCTCAAAGGTAACGGTGTAGATGTTGCTAAGCATTATATTCCAAGAGTGCAACACCACAGAGTTTTCCTGACCTTTCAAAGGATGGACGACAACAAAATGTCGTATGGGTTTCAACCGGATCCAAAATTGGAAGAGCTACTACCTTAAGAGCTATGAAAGGGTTGCACCTCTAAGCACATGCAAAGGGAATTCTTATCTTGTAGTGTGGCTTGGAAGGTTAGCTTGATCAGGAGTTCATCACAGCAGGAACAGACAATCAGAGGATTCCTTTCTACTTTACTACATTACTGCAATGTGGCATGTGTTAGAGATGATGAACCTACGATGTGTACTTGGCATCAAACATTTTGGATGTACTTTGATACAGATAACATATTATACTTTTTGAGGCGTTAGCCTACACTTGATCTATAACATTTGGTTAGGACATATTAATGAAATTTCTTTCAGAAATGTGTCTATTTGTCAATTGCCTTTTGTACGATGGATGGAAGCCATGAGCCATATGTTGGCTCGAAATTACAATTAACAAAGGATGAAACAACAAATCTTTAACAATAAGAAAATTCAAATAAAAATAATCACAAATAAACAAACAACAAAATAATTTTCTTTTGAAAAATCAACCAACCAAAATTACAGTTTTGAAAACATATTTTGAAAACTAAACATGACAAAAACAACAAGAAAAGAAAATAACATTTTGAGTGGATTCTCTTGACTTTGAGGTCTCTTACTCTTTGCTCGCGCAACACAACTATCTTTGTCTGCACTAATTATCTACACATCCCCGCAAAATTTCACATTCTACACAAAACCCCACAAAATTCTACATACCTTCCTAAAAAAACTATCAACCTTTTCACATGACACATACCTTTGGGTTCAGCACATTTCAATTCTCATCGTCAAATCAGTCCTAAATTTCTGATTCACCCTTTTGAGGTCGGTCCTTACATTCCGACGCTCTCTTTTGAGAATTGAACACCACCTTTTAATTCTCATTTTTGAATCAATCCTAAATTTATAATTCATTACTTTTGAGGTCGGGCCCTACCTTCCAACGCTTTCTTTTGAGATTGATCCATACATTTCAATTCTCATTTTTGAATCAGCCCTAAATTTCAGATTCACCCTTTTGAGGTCGGTCCTTACCTTCCGACACTCTTTTTTGAGAATTGATCACTACCTTTCAATTCTCATTTTTGAATCAGTCCTAAATTTCTAATTCACTACTTTTGAGGTCCCTACCTTCCGACACTTTCTTTTGAGACTGATCCCTACATTTCAATTCTCATCTTCAAATCAGTCCTAAATTTCTGGTTCACCCTTTTGAGGTTGGTCCATACCTTTCGATGCTCTCTTTTGAGAACTGATCACTACCTTTCAATTCTCATTTTTAAATTAGTCCTAAATTTCTGATTCACTACTTTTGAGGTCGGTCTCTTCCTTCCGACGCTCTCTTTTGAGAATTGATCACTACCTTTCAATTCTCATTTTTGAATCAGTCCTAAATTTCT